>CP125974.1:59554245-59632987 GCA_030063025.1 Avena longiglumis | reverse complement strand
GTTTTGGGTTCCAGGAGGATTTGCATGCCTCGTAAGGACCTCATGCATGTTTGATGACATGGAGCGTAAAATGCTGCTTTCATTTTGCGGCCAGCGCAAGAGCTATCGCTAATGGGGCCAGGTTCCAGGCAATTACATCAACCTTAAGACCGATATATGTTTGAGAGTTAAGTGACCAAAATCGTCATTGTTTTACGGTCGCTTTTCTTTGAGTTATTGCCCATAGTTTTTGGTTTCGAGGATTTGCATACCACAAGAACCCTTACATGTTTTCATATATACCCAAGCTCGCTGCTTTTCATGTTTTATGGATATTTTCATGAGCTATTGCCCGCTTTCGTGTTCCGGGGCTTATTTAAACACCATGATCTGATATATGTTTGAGAGTTGTTTTACCAAAAATCTCGCTGCTTTTAAGCCGCGGCCATTTTCATGTTATTGCCTGGCCAGCTTTTGGGTTCCTGATTTATACTGTACATTTGTCAGTATGTTTGTGATATTTGACTAAAAACTCTGCCATTGTGTTTATGGCTGTTTCTATGAGCTATTGCCTACAATTTAGGGGTTCCCTTGCCATTTAGGAAATCTACATAAAAGCCTCATATATTGGAGAGATATGACCCAAAACTCATAGTTTTCGCTTTTATGGCTATCTCTTGTTATTGCCCAAGGTTTGTGGTTCTAGGGCCATTTACAAACAACCTTAAGACCTGGTTATATGTTTGAGAGTTATAACCAAAAAACTGTTGTTTTCGTTTTATGTCATTTTTGCGAGTTAACAACACAGTTTTTTACCGAAGTAGATTTGCATGCCTCTTAAGAACCTCATGATGTTTGTAGAGGTCACGAACTCGCTGCCGTGTTTTGCGGCTGCCATCGAGATCTGCTCAGGTTCCTCATGATTTGGATGCCTTGTAAGAACAATTGCATGTTTGAGACATATGACCCTAAACTGTGATTTTTGTGTTTTATGCATTGCTTATGAGCTATTTCCCACAATTTATGGGTTCTGCATGTATTTACATCAACCTTAAGACTACATGTTTGAGAATTACACCAAAAACTCTGCTGTTGTAGTTTTTATGGTCGCTTATGAGTTATTGCTCACAGCCAGGGTTCCAATGGATTTGCATGCCTCAGAAACCTCATGATGTTTGATAGATACTTAAAATCATTGTTTTCAGCTTTATGCCATTTTCAAGCTATCGCCAACAGTTTTATGGTTCCAGGGAGATTACATCATTATAAACTCACATGTTTAAGAGTTATGACCTAAACCTCGCTTTCGATTTTTATGGTCATTTGCATGAGTTATTGCCCGCGCTTTTTAATTCCGGAGTACTCAATGCCTGATGAGAACCCCTTACATGTTTTAGAGATATGACCAAGCTCATCGCTTTCAAGGCTTTATGGACATTTTAATGAGCTTTGCCCGTAGTATTGGGGTTACAAAATACTGCGCTCGTGAAGAACAATCGATGTTTGAGAGATATGACCGTAAACCGCCCTTTTTCATGGCGGCCATTGCTTATGAGCAATTTCCACAGCGCTTTGGGGGGTTCCAAGGCGATTTACATCAACTTGGTATTCCGATACATTTTGAGAGTTGTAACCAAAATCCTCGACTGAAGCCATGTTTTATGGTCGCTTTCATGAGTTATTGTCATATATTTTGGGTTCCGGAGGATTTTGCATGCCTCGTAAGGAACTTTACATGTTTGATAGATGCGGGAGCGTAAAATACGTCGCTGCTTCTCATTTTATGGTCAGTTTTTCAAGAGAGCTAACGCTATCAAAGTTTGTGGTTCTAGGAGATTTACATCAACATAAAAACTCGATACATGTTTTAGAGTAATAACCAAAACTCGCTGCGTCGTTTTTGGGTTTTATAATCATTTCAAGGAGTTGTGCCTGACCGAGTTTTTGGAGTCTCGGGAGGAATGGCATGCCTCCACAGAACCTCTTTACATGTTTCGAGACATATGTCCGTATTTGCTCGTCGCTTAATGCTTTATGTGACATTTTAAATGAGCGGTTGCATCACAGCCAGTTCTGTGCTGCATTTAAAAGTAATTTTATGACCCGGAAATACATGTTTGAGAGAGTTATGACCAAAATCCTATTCGCTGCTTTTGGGTTTATTATGGCCATTTCTCTATGTTATTGCCCACGCTTTTGGGTTCTCGTTGGATTTACAAGGCCTCGTAATACTGTGCCACTTGTTTTGTGATATTTGACTAAAAACTGTTGAGTTTTCATGTTTATGGCGCTTGTTCATGAGCTGTACTTACAATTTAGGGGTTCCTGATGATTTAGAAATCCATATAAAAGCCCTATACATGTTGAGAGATATGACCCAAAACTCATAGTTTGGCGCTAAGCTTTAATGGTACAGTTTTCATGAGAGATATTGCCTGATTTTACAGGGTTCTAGGGCCATTACAACAACCTTAAGACCTCGATACATGTTTGAGAGTTATAATCAAAAACTTGTTACTGTAAATTTTTATGGTTATTTTGTGAGTTATTTGCTCATAGTTTTGGTTCTAGGATGATTTGCATACGCTCTTAAGAACCCTTTACATAAGCTTAAGAGATATCTGGCGTAAACTCATTGCTGTGGTTTTATGGCTTTTCATCTTTATATTGCCCATAGGTTTTGGGAAGGTTCCGGGGAAGTGATTTGATGCCTTTGTAAGAACAAGCTGCATGTTTGAGAGACTTTTGACCGTAAACTTCAGATGTTTCGGCTTTATGGCACGCTTACGGATGCTATTTCCCACAATTTATGGTTCCGTATGATTACATCAACCTTAAAAGACCTGACATAAGCTTGAGACTATAACAAAAAACTAAATCGCTGCTTTCGTGTTTTATGGGTCGCCGCCATGAGTTATTGCTCACGGGCGTAGGGGTTCCAATGGTCATTTGCATGCCTCAGAAGAACCGCCTTTATATGTTGGTATAAAGTGACAGGACCGTAAATCATTGTTTTCTCATTTTATGGCCATTTTCAAGAGGCCACCAATGGCAGTTTTATGGTTCTAGGGAGATTTACATCAACATAAAACCTGGACACATGTTTAAGAGTTATGACCTGGCTAAACCTGCTGCTGTATGGTCATCAGTTTGCATGAGATTATCGCTTTCACGCTTTTGGGTTCCGGAGGACGCCCAGGTTGCATACCGGCGATAACGCCTACATGCTTGTAGAATATGACCCGAGCTCATCATTTTCGCTTTTTATGGACATTTTCATGAGCTTTTTGCCCTTATGTCATTGTGGGTTACAGCGGATTTTCGATGCTCGCAAGAACAAATTGCATATTCGAGAGATATGGACTGTGAACCCGCCCTTATGCTGCGTTCAATGGCCGCTTTCAAGAGCTATTTCCCACTGCTTTAAGGCTCAGATTTAAGATCAACTTTGAAGACCCGATACATTTTTGAGAGTTATAACCAAAACCTGCTGCTTTCGTGGTTTAAATGTTTATAATCGCTTTTCATGAGTTATTTGCCCACAAAAGTTTTGGGTTCCAGAGGATTTGCATGCCTCTAAGGACCCCTTACATGTTTGATAACCGATATGAGTGTAAAATGAAATACGCTGCTTCTCATTTTATGGCGGTTGCCAAGAGCTATCGCTAACAGCTTTTTGTGAGGGTTCGTGGTACGGAAAACAAAAAAAATTTCTATCTAACAAACAAACATGCCAAGATCTATCTACTAGATTGTAGCAACGAAGCCTACGGAATAACCCTACCTCTAAGATTCCAAAGTGCTAATCCAGAGCAGAATCTAGTGGGTGATGTAGTCGCATTTGTACTCCCGATCTCAAGATGGCATTAGACCATCTCTTAAGTTCCGGCGCTGATAAAGCTTCCGCTCCACGGGTCAGCACCGTTTGGTACTAAGATCGACAAGACCTTCCTCTCTCTTGTTCCAGTGCACGAGGTTGTAAAGACTTTTCACATGGCGATTCCGCAAAGACAACGCATGGTACCTAAATGGGCAGAGGGGAGATCTCGCAGTGGCTATGTCGCCTAAGCTGAGCAGTATGGTGGAAGCATGATAGGAGAGCTATTAGTGGTCATAGGGGTTTAGACACACCAATTAGAAGGGGCTCTAATCCAAGGCTAGTGCAATTAGAAGCTCTAAACTAAAGCGGCTCTAAACCGTAGTCAGGCTAGGATTTAGATTAGAGGATAGAACTTTGTGTGTCTAGGAGGAGGAGGCCCCGCCTCTCAGAGTAGGTGGAGGATGCTGGCGTGAGGGAGTCCCTCCCATTGACTGACCTTTGGGTGGCGCTGGCCGCTGGAGAGGAGGACTCACCCTCCTCCAAGTTGGTTTCAACCTGCTCAATTGCTTATGTTTCCCACAGTTTCAAGTTTTTACCGCTTGACTTTCAAACCTGTGCCATTTGACTTTCAGCTTTTAGGATTCAATTTAATCCTTTATTTGGAGCACAGCAAGAACACTTAGTATGATGCAACCATTCCAATATGTAACGACTTTACATTCATGTAATTCTTCCCCGGAGGTCTTGGGACATTCCGAACCTTCGAACATTCTGGCCAGAAAAGCTGCTGGAGATCATTCTGAACTCCAAAGCGGGACTTTCCTTATATGAATCTTATTCTCCGGACTATTCGGATCACCTCGCGGATATCCCGGATCCATCAAGGTAATTCAACATTCGGCCCCTTTCTCATAATACCGCCAACGCTACTCAAACAACGTCGAGATCCTTAAGTGTGTCTCCTACGGTTAAGTGGACCTTATGCGGACATGATCGAGGACGCCTCAACAATAACCCTTAAGTTAGAGGTATCCGAAATCAAGTATGGCTCTACAGATTCTCTGATTACGCACACGGCGATCGAGACGAACCCCTTACACAATGTATACCAATTTCCCTTCAATGTCTCGACGATAGTTTACTTGTAAAGAGGTTATGATGAGCCGGTATCTCCTCAAGCATACCTAGATTCAACCTCGTTCTGGAAAATGAGCAGCACTCTTTCTCGCTCCGTGATATGTGATCCTTGTGAGCGATTACCATGTGCTTGCAAGCTTAATTGGATGATTCCACCGAGGCCTCCAGAGTATATCTATCGTCGTATGGATGGACAAATCCCACTCTTTTGATCCAGCGTGTTTCAACTAAGCCCACTTTAGGAACACTCAATGCCACCTTTATAGCCACCTGCCTGAAGATGTAGTGTTTGATGTCATCAAAGCATCCGAACTGCCAAAAGGTGATATGCATGATCTCATGGTCGAAGGAATTAGAGTTACTATATGTATCGGAAGCATATATAGCAATTGAACTGTTGAAATGAGACTTGATCTTTTGTTACGCGATTCTATAAGGAAGTATGTCCATCACATCATTCTCCTAATGATATGACCCCTCGTCATTGTTAATAATATCTTCTATGTTCATGATCGTGAAACCATGATCAGTATATATTAACCAACAAGCTAGTTTAACAAGAGGCTTTTATTAGGGACTCTTATTTTAGTTTACAAATCACACAAGTATTAATGTTTCCTGCTAATGCATTACAGGCTAGTATGTAAACATTTATCATAAGTGTGAAGATATGATAATAACCACTTATTATTGCCCTCTTAAGTATCCTATCAGTCTCCCACTTGCACTGAGTCAATAATCTAGTTTCAAACTTGTGTATTCAACACCCATGAAAGCTTTCTTTCTACGGTGTTGTATGTACACTATTGCTAGTGGTCAATCGATCTCCTGATTCGACACTTCCCGTGTCCGTGTGGCAATTTACGATGTCTTTGGCGCCTCTACATCACCATTCTCTAATGAGATGGTTTTACAAATTTTGTGGTCCTTTAGTGTGACTTTAGTTCTTCGGGTTAAATATGTTGATAATATTGTCGACAATATATCTTCATAGTATTATCCCTACTGTGAACTACACCTAGCTTGACAACAAACTACTTGACCACAAATGCACCCTCTTTAAGTCGCTATTATTGCAGATCATATAATACTTAGCCTTTTGTTGTAGTATCTCACACAATGTCTGTAATCTTTGAGAACTCATCCAAATATATTATGGAACTCACTTTCCATTTATATTGTGCCACCCTTTAGTTTAGATTGATATAAACTCATAATCGTAGCTTTTGTGAGACAAAACTAGTATCAATGTAGTACTTTTACAATGAACTAACCATCTATTTGTCACTTCACAAATATTATACTCTTTAGTTCTTCCAAAGATCACACTTCCAGAATATCTCATACTATTGTCCAATGATCATTGATTAATCACCCCTCAAGAGCAGTGCTCACAACATTTAGAGCATGAGGACATATCCCGGATTTGTTGCATATCACAAAGGTATGATTTGATATAAATGCACTTTGTGATTTCAGTACATCGGGCATCAATCTATCCTTGATTATTTGTTTCACTTTTACCAAATGTCAATACACTTGAATATATCATCAACATTTCAACCCTTTCAATCCTTTACGTACGAGCAGAAGAACCTTTCTTGTAGTTTCTATATTCAACTCATTCAATATCTCGCTTCTATGTACTTCTAGCGCAATAACCATACTGCCAGCGTCTATTGATGCCAAATATTTACGGTTTGCCTAAAATCTTTCATCGGGATGAAATTCTTAATATATTAATAAAACATACATTATTTCCAATCAAGCAATATGTTCTCCTACATAATGTAATAGAAACATGTCTTAAGGGCCCTCACTTAATTTCTTGCAAATGCAAGCATCTCCATAAATCGTCTCGGCGAACTTTAAACTCCTTTTGGTCAGTTTCATCACAGTGAAGATTCCAACTCCGCCGATGCTCACTTTAACCATTGAAGTTTGCATATGCTTTTTAGCATCCTTTTTATTAATAATAACCCTATGGACCGTGTTATGCACATGTCCTGTAGGGGTAACCATTCTATTAGAAGAACTTGTTTTGTTTATTCAACTACCATATAACAAAATTATATGTAGTGGTTGCTACATTAATCCGCTCTAGACTAAATATCACTTGCGTGAAAGATCAAATCTTGTCAGTGTCAACCTTTGAACATTTTGTGAACTCTTTCCCAACATAAGTCGACTATTTCGTAGATGTAAAAACATCCATGTTCATTTCTTTATAGATCCAGACACAATAAATCTGTAAGGTCTTACACCTTTCTCGAGGGTCCTTCAAGTTCAAAAACTTGATTTCCGTGTATGGAACTATCACGGATTTTATGGCTTCGAAGCCATTTGGCTTGAGTCACGGGGGCTCATCATCGCTTGCATTGCGTAGTCCGATCATTATTGTCAAATAATGATTTAACTCTCAAATCTTGGTATTTGATTGTTCATCCCACCTACTTGTTTCAATAGGAACTTTGATCTCTGTGACGCACAACTTTTAGTATCGTGAGCTATGAGCATTTTTTGCTAACTCCGAACGCACTTTTCGTCATTCGCATCTTTGCAGCATATAGCTAAGGTTCTTTTTAACATTATCAAAGTTCTATTGTCCCTCCCACTTTTCTTTTCAATAAAAAATTCCTTCCCAAAGAAACCTGATTTGCGTTCTAAGCGGCAAATACTTTTGTCTCTGGTGTTATGGAGGAATACTCTTGAAATATTCGAAATAATCATATGCACAAAGCGGAGTTCATCCTAATTTTGGTTGCAAACATCTTCTTATGCAAAGCATACCAATGTTTAAGAAAGGCAATTTGGTTTATCCCAAACCATAACATATGGTGTCATTTCAACGGATTATGATGGAAGCTCTTTTCAAAGGAAAAACGTAGTCTCTAAAGCTTTTAATCTTTTAAAAATAATGGCAGCTTTATGAATTATACCTTTTGATCTTACCATGTCAAACAAGGTTTAATTACATATCTCGAATACTCCATACTTTTATGGTGTTTCGGGAAATGCAAATCCACGGAACGATTCCTTAAATCTTAGGTATTATGCTAAACTTAACTCAAATATCTTCCTTTATGATCCAATCGCCAAACTATTTATATTCTTGTTACAATGATTTTTCACTTCATCTTGAAAATCTTTGAACTTTTCAAATATTTCACACTTCATCCTTATTAAGTAAATATTCATATATTCACTCAAATTTACCGGAGAAAGCATATGAAGTTGAAATCCATCGCTCTTGACTACACATAATGGATTTTGACAACAATATGTACAAGTCCAATAAGCTAGTCATTAGTTCCTTTTGCCTATGAACGAAGTTTTAATTATCTCTAGAAAGTTTCTCAAGCGTCATTTGATCAAATCAAATAGACAAAATTCCATCCATATGGATTTTCTTCATTTTTCTTTCAATATAATTTAAGCATCTATGATGTCACTCCTTCTAAGTGATCTTTTAATCAATTTGTCTTTCGACACTTTTAGCACTAGTTTTATGGATGTGATTTCTCCAGCAGATTTTGTGAATCATCCATCTTTATGGATTGATGCAATATTTTAACAACCTTTTGTCTTCTCATAATACGATAAAACAAATCTTGAAGGCAAGCTTGGATCATTTAACACAATAACCCCTTTATTTGTTCTCGATGAATATCATCATATTCTTTTGCTGATTACTTAGGCCATTGTAGTTCATGAATTGTGTTGTTTTGTATGACTGATTCACCAACAAATTCAGTATCAAATACTTAAGAACCACATTGTTTAATAAGCAAAAGAATATAGCCATAACATGTATATCATCTATATACTTAAAATTGAACAATTCTAGTCTTTTCTTTTACGCCATATATTTATGAGATTCTCTTCGTCAAGATTCCTTTTAAATTTGAAAGAATCTATCAACATCAATAGTGGAGTCATACATACGAAGCTTCACATAATCCCAAAAGCGTGTATAATTAAATACCAATGTCTTAGACTTCTGCACTTTTAAGTATCACCTATCATCAAATGTTTGGTGTTCTTTCAAATTCCTTTTTCTTTAGTAATCTCTTGGTGTAGTAAATATTTTACCTACATCAAATATTCACCCTTTATCATGGAATATCCATGATCAAGCTTACTTTTAGCTTATGTAACAGTGAATCGCAAGTATAATGTTGCTCTCAAAACCTTTTGGAGGATTTTTTTTAGGACAACTAGTGTCTCAACCTTTGCAAATTCTCATCAAATATGAGAACATGACTTTTGCCATATTATACTCTATCATGTTGCAGCAAAACTTTGTTTCGGATATCACAATATCTTTCCACACATCATGGTTTACGAAAACAACTCTTTAGGATCCAGATAACCTTGATATTAAGACAATCCTTTTGAATATCAAGAATCATGGAGACAAACATGATACTAATATACTAACATTGAATTGTTACTCTTGATTTTAATACCAACTATTAAACTTCATGGAGTAATCAAAACTTCTTGAAAGTTTGCAATGGGACTTTTAAACTTTAGATTAACACTTCAAAACAATATGATACCAGTTCGTAAAGTAACTAACGAGGATTCTATAGTTCTATCATCTCATTATAACAAAAGCGCCAAGGTGGTAAAAGCGAGATGACAATGACTACATACAACAACTGTAAATTCACTTTGATTTAGTTTATGATAAATTGAGTTCTAATTAATAATTAAATTAATCTAGGTGAACTCACTCAAAACAATATCCTCACATCGTTTGGTGATCACACAGACAAATCCACCACATCAAACCCGATCATCACGGAGAGTTGATATAGCTTCAATGGAGAACAATCAACATGTTCATCATATCTACTATATGACTCATGCTCTACCTTTCGGTAATCCGTGTTCCACGAGGCCATGTATACATACATGCTAGGCTCGTCAAGATCAAACCTTAGCTTCCGCATAAGCAAATCGGCTTTGCTTACGTTGTATACACTTGTGGAGATCTAACACACCCGATCATCACGTGGTGTGAAACAACAAGATTTAGCAATGGTACATACTAAGGGTGAACACTTAAGAACTTGGGGTTGTGCTTGAGGGATCATCTTATAATGCTACCGTCGTCTACTAAAGAAAAGATGCATAAAGGATTAACATCACATGAAATTCATAATATGTGATATGATATGGCTTTCTTCTTTGTGCTTCCGATCTCATCTTCACAAACGAACATGATCTCCATCATTACAGACATTGCATCAAATCAATGATGCTTTCTCCATGGTTGTTGTCCAGCTTCAACTATTACAACTACTTTGAATAGACACGGTTCTTAACAAGAAATTCAAAGACAACCATATGGCTCTGCCCGTTGCCTACTTACAATAAGGAACATTGCATACATCATATATAATCGCTAATCACATGGCCATATCACATCACAACCCCACACCCCGCAAAACAAAGTTAGGCGCTTCTAATTTTCTTTTGCATGTTTTACGTGGTTTGGGGCTTTCAATAAGTGTCATTCTAACTACGAACAAGAACCACAACATTGATACTAGTATTGTCAATCACCCGTTGTGAATTGGATCTTAACTATGCTAGGAGAAACGAGGCACCCATAAAGCCACTTATACAATACAAGTTGCATGTCAAGCGTGAGCAAGTCTCATGAAGCGATGTCATGTAAGGTTAATACCGGGCGCTTCAACCCAACATACCGCCAGATGCAAAGTACACAAAGCAATCGACAATAAAAGCATCGCCCACAATGACCATTGTGTTCTACTCGGCACTGTGAGATCTACATATGAACCGGCTCGATACCACCATAGGGGTTCGTACCATGGAAAACAAAAATTTTCTATCGCAAACAAACAAACAAGATCTATCTACTAGATTGGCGCAAGCGAGTCGATGGAATAACTTACCCTCGAAGATTCCAGCGGTTCGAGGAAGCGCTAATTCTGAATTCTCGTAAGTGATGTAGTTCGTACTCTTCCGATCTCAAGATCACAGAGCGATCCTTCGGCGCTCGTTCCGTGACGCTTTCCTTCCAATCGGTCTACGTTAAATTGCTCGGGTATCACTTCCTCTCCTTTGTTCCGTAGGCGGAGGTTGTAGCACTCTCCTCGCGATTCCGGGTGACCGGAAGTGGTCTGGAAGAGGGAGATCTCGCTTCATATTAAGCCGGCCGTATGGTGGAGTATGAGAGAGAGCTATTAGTGGTCTGGGGTTTAGACACACACAGTTTTTGAAGTTCTGTTGGATTTACAAGGCTTTAAGACTTGTCACATGTTTGAGATATTTGACCAAAAACTTCGTCGTTTTACGTGTTTATGGCGTTTTCATGAGTTATTGCCCAGTTTTGGGTTCGGGAGGATTTGCATGCCTCGTAAGGACCCTTACATGTTTGATAGATATGACCCAAAATCGTTTTCTCATTTTATGGCCGTTTTCAAAACTACGCCAGCAGTTTTGTGGTTCTAGGAGATTTACATCAACATAAAACTTCGATACATGTTTTAGAGTAATGACCAAAAACTTCGTCGTTTTCGGGTTTTATGGTCATTTTCATGAGTTATTGCCACAGTTTTTGGGTTCAGGGATTTGCATGCCTCAAGAACCCTTACATGTTTGAGACATATGACGAGCTTCGTCGTTTTCACGTTTTATGGACATTTTCATGAGCTATTGCCCACAGTTTTGGGTTCGAGGCGATTTAAAATGCCTTATGACCCGATACATGTTTGAGTTATGACCAAAAGCTTCGTCGTTTTGGGTTTATGGCCATTTTCATAAGTTATTGCCCACAGTTTTGGGTTCTGTTGGATTTACAAGGGCTGTAAGACTTGTCACATGTTTGTGATATTTGACTAAAAACTTCGTTTTTCATGTTTATGGCTGTTTTCATGAGCTATTGCCCACAGTTTAGGGTTCGAGGCGATTTACACATTAAAGCACGATACATGTTGGAGAGATATGACCCAAAACTTCGTAGTTTTCGCGTTTTATGGCTGTTTTCATGAGCTATTGCCACAGTTTTGTGGTTCTAGGGCCATTTACAACAACTTAAGACTGATACATGTTTGAGAGTTATAACCAAAAACTTGTTGTTTCGTGTTTTATGGTCATTTTTATGAGCTATTGCCCACAGTTTTTTGGTTCTAGGCGGATTTGCATGCCTCTTAAGAACACTTACATGTTTGAGAGATATCACCAGAAACTCGTCGTTTTCGTGTTTTATGGCCGTTTTCATGAGATATTTCCCATAGTTTTGGGGTTCCAGGCGGATTTGCATGCCTCGTAAGAACAATTGCATGTTTGAGAGACATGACCAGAAACTCGTACTTTTCGTGTTTGATGGCCGTTTTCATGAGCTATTGCCCACAATTTGTGGTTCTAGGGCGATTTACATTAACCTTAAGACCTGATACATGTTTGAGAGTTATGACCAAAAACTCGTCATTTTCGTGTTTTATGGTCGTTTTCATGAGTTATTGCCCACAGTTTGTGGGTTTTAGTCGGATTTGCATGCCTCGTAATAACCCTTACATGTTTGATAGATATGACCAGAAAATCATTTTTTTTCTCATTTTATGGCCATTTTCAAAACTCACCAGCAGTTTTATGGTTCTAGGAGATTTACATCAACATAAAACTTCGATACATGTTTAGAGTTATGACCTAAAACTTCGTTTTCGTGTTTTATGGTCATTTCATGAGTATTGCCCACAGTTTTTGGGTTAGGAGGATTTGCATGCCTCATGAGAACCCTTACATGTTTAGAATATGACGAGCTCATCGTTTTCGCGTTTATGGACATTTTCATGAGCTTTTGCCCAGTATTGGGGTTATGCGGATTTTCATGCCTCGTAAGAACAATTGCATGTTTGACAGATATGACAAGAAACTCGTCCTTTTCGCGTTTAATGGCCGTTTTCATGAGCTATTGCCCACAGTTTTGGGGTTCCACGACGATTTACATCAACTTTAAGACTGATACATTTTTGAGTTATAACCAAAAACTCGTAGTTTTCTTGTTTTATGGTCGTTTTCATGAGCTATTGCCCACAGGTTTTGGGTTCCAGGAGGATTTGCATGCCTCGTAAGGACCCTTACATGTTTGATAGGTATGATCAGAAAATCGTCGTTTTCTCATTTTATGGCCGTTTTCAAAACTACCATAGCAGTTTTGTGGTTCTAGGGAGATTTACATCAACATAAAAACTTCGATACATGTTTTGAGTAATGACCAAAAACTTCGTCGTTTTCGGGTTTATGGTCATTTTCATGAGTTATTGCCACAGTTTTTGGGTTCGGGAGGATTTGCATGCCTCACAAGAACCCTTACATGTTTCGGACATATGACGAGCTTCGTCGTTTTCACGTTTATGGACATTTTCATGAGCTATTGCCCACAGTTTTCGGGTTCGAGGCGATTTAAAAGCGACCTTATGACCCGATACATGTTTGAAGTTATGACCAAAAGCTTCGTCGTTTTTGGGTTTATGGCCATTTTCATAAGTTATTGCCAGTTTTTGGGTTCTGTTGGATTTACAAGGCTGTATGACTTGTCACATGTTTGTGATATTTGACTAAAAACTCGTAGTTTTCATGTTTATGGCAGTTTTCATGAGCTATTGCCCATAGTTTAGGGGTTTCCGGGCGATTTACAACGACATTAAAGCCTGATACATGTTGGAGAGATATGACCCAAAACTCGTAGTTTTCGCGTTTTATGGCTGTTTTCATGAGCTATTGCCCACAGTTTTGTGGTTCCAGGGCCATTTACAATAATCTTAAGACCTGATACATGTTTGAGAGTTATAACCAAAAACTTGTTGTTTCGTGTTTTATGGTCATTTTTATGAGCTATTGCCCACAGTTTTTTGGTTCTAGGCGGATTTGCATGCCTCTTAAGAACACTTACATGTTTGAGAGATATCACCAGAAACTCGTCGTTTTCGTGTTTTATGGCCGTTTTCATGAGATATTTCCCATAGTTTTGGGGTTCCAGGCGGATTTGCATGCCTCGTAAGAACAATTGCATGTTTGAGAGACATGACCAGAAACTCGTACTTTTCGTGTTTGATGGCCGTTTTTCAGCTATTGCCCACAATTTGTGGTTCGAGGCGATTTACATTAACCTTAAGACTGATACATGTTTGAGTTATGACCAAAAACTTCGTCGTTTTCGTGTTTTATAGTCGTTTTCATGATTATTGCCCACAGTTTGTGGGTTCGATCAGTTGCATGCCTCGTAAGAACCCTTACATGTTTGATAGATATGACGGAAAATCATTGTTTTCTCATTTTATGGCCATTTTCAAAACTCACAGCAGTTTTATGGTTCTAGGAGATTTACATCAACATAAAAACTCGATACATGTTTAAGAGTTATGACCTAAAAGTCGTCGTTTTCGTGTTTTATGGTCATTTTCATGAGTTATTGCTCACAGTTTTTGGGTTCTGGGAGGATTTGCATGCCTCATGAGAACCCTTACATGTTTTAGAGATATGACCAGAAGCTCATCGTTTTCGCGTTTTATGGACATTTTCATGAGCTTTTGCCCAGAGTATTGGGGTTCTGATGATTTTCATGCCTCGTAGAACAATTGCATGTTTGAGAGATATGACCGAACTCGTCCTTTTCGCGTTTTATGGCCGTTTTCATGAGCTATTGCCCACAGTTTTGGGGTTCCAGGGGGATTTACATCAACTTTAAGACCTGATACATTTTTGAGAGTTATAACCAAAAACTCGTCGTTTTCGTGTTTTATGGTCGTTTTCATGAGTTATTGCCCACAGGTTTTGGGTTCGAGGAGGATTTGCATGCCTCGTAAGGACCCTTACATGTTTGATAGATATGACCAGAAAATCGTCGTTTTCTCATTTTATGGCCGTTTTCAAGAGCTACTACCAACAGTTTTGTGGTTCTAGGGAGATTTACATCAACATAAAAACTCGATACATGTTTTAAAGTAATGACCAAAAACTCGTCGTTTTCGGGTTTTATGGTCATTTTCATGAGTTATTTCCCACAGTTTTTGGGTTTCGGGAGGATTTGCATGCCCCACAAGAACCCTTACATGTTTGAACATATGACGAAGCTTCGTCGTTTTCACGTTTATGGACATTTTCATGAGCTATTGCCCACAGTTTTGGGTTCGAGCGATTTAAAAGCGACCTTATGACCGATACATGTTTGAGAGTTATGACCAAAAGCTAAATCGTCGTTTTTGGGTTTATGGCCATTTTCATAAGTTATTGCCCACAGTTTTTGGGTTCCTGTTGGATTTACAAGGCCTGTAAGTCTTGTCACATGTTTGTGATATTTGACTAAAAACTCGTAGTTGTCATGTTTATGGCTGTTTTCATGAGCTATTGCCCACAGTTTAGGGGTTCCCGGGCGATTTACAACGACATTAAAGCCTGATACATGTTGGAGAGATATGACCCAAAACTCGTAGTTTTCGCGTTTTATGGCTGTTTTGATGAGCTATTGCCCACAGTTTTGTGGTTCTAGGGCCGTTTACAACAACCTTAAGACCCGATACATATTTGAGAGTTATAACCAAAAACTTGTTGTTTTCGTGTTTTATTGTCATTTTTATGAGTTATTGCCCACAATTTTTTGGTTCTAGGAGGATTTGCATGCCCCTTAAGAACCCCTATATGTTTGAGAGATATCACTAGAAACTCGTCATTTTCATGTTTTATGGCCGTTTTCATGAGATATTGCCCATAGTTTTGGGGTTCATGCCTCGTAAGAACAATTGCATGTTTGAGAGACATGACCAGAAACTCGTACTTTTCGTGTTTTATGGCCGTTTTCATGAGCTATTGCCCACAATTTGTGGTTCCAGGGCGATTTACATTAACCTTAAGACCTGATACATGTTTGAGAGTTATGACCAAAAACTCGTCGTTTTCGTGTTTTATGGTCGTTTTCATGAGTTATTGCCCACAGTTTGTGGGTTCCAGTCGGATTTGCATGCCTCGTAAGGACCCTTACATGTTTGATAGATATGACCAGAAAATCATCGTTTTCTCATTTTATGGCCGTTTTCAAAACTACGCCAGCAGTTTTATGGTTCTAGGGATTTACATCAACATAAAAACTTCGATACATGTTTAAGAGTTATGACCTAAAACTTCGTCGTTTTCGTGTTTTATGGTCATTTTCATGAGTTATTGCTCACAGTTTTGGGTTCTGGGAGGTTTTGCATGCCTCATGAGAACCCTTACATGTTTTAGATATATGACCAGAAGCTAATCGTTTTCGCGTTTTATGGACATTTTCATGAGCTTTTGCCCAGTATTGGGGTTACACGAGGATTTTCATGCCTCGTAAGAACAATTGCATGTTTGAGAGATATGACCGAGCTTCGTCCTTTTCGCGTTTAATGGCCGTTTTCATGAGCTATTGCCCACAGTTTTGGGGTTCGAGGATTTACATCAACTTTAAGACTGATACATTTTTGAGAGTTATAACCAAAAACTCGTCGTTTTCGTGTTTTATGGTCGTTTTCATGAGTTATTGCCCACAGGTTTTGTGTTCCAGGAGGATTTGCATGCCTCGTAAGGACCCTTACATGTTTGATAGATATGACCAGAAAATCGTCGTTTTGTCATTTTATGGACGTTTTCAAGAGAGCCAACAGTTTTGTGGTTCTAGGGAGATTTACATCAACATAAAAACTCGATATATGTTTTAGAGTAATGACCAAAAACTCGTCGTTTTCGGGTTTTATGGTCATTTTCATGAGTTATTGCCCACAGTTTTTGGGTTCCAGGAATTTTTGCATGCCTCACAAGAACCCTTACATGTTTCAGACATATGACAAGAAGCTCGTCGTTTTCACGTTTTATGGACATTTTCATGAGCTATTGCAAACAGTTTTCGGGTTCCAGGGCGATTTAAAAGGACCTTATGACCCGATACATGTTTGAGAGTTATGACCAAAAGCTCGTCGTGTTTGGGTTTATGTCCATTTCATAAGTTATTGCCACAGTTTTTGGGTTCTGTTGGATTTACAAGGCTGTAAGACTTGTCACATGTTTGTGATATTTGACTAAAACTTCGTAGTTTTCATGTTTATGGCTGTTTTCATGAGCTATTGCCCACAGTTTAGGGGTTCCGGGCGATTTAGCGACATTAAAGCGATACATGTTGGAGAGATATGACCCAAAACTTCGTAGTTTTCGCGTTTATGGCTGTTTTCATGAGCTATTGCCCAAGTTTTGTGGTTCTAGGGCCATTTACAACAACCTTAAGACCTGATACATGTTTGAGAGTTATAACCAAAAACTTGTTGTTTTCGTGTTTTATGGTCATTTTTATGAGTTATTCCCCACAGTTTTTTGGTTCTAGGCGGGTTTTGCATGCCTCTTAAGAACCCTTACATGTTTGAGAGATATCACCAGAAAATCGTCGTTTTCGTGTTTTATGGCCGTTTTTATCAGATATTGCCCATAATTTTGGGGTTCCAGGCGGATTTGGATGCCTTGTAAGAACAATTTCATGTTTGAGAGACATGACCGAGCTTCGTACTTTTCGTGTTTTATGGCCGTTTTCATGAGCTATTGCCACAATTTGTGGTTCGAGGCGATTTACATTAACCTTAAGACTGATACATGTTTGAGAGTTATGACCAAAAACTTCGTCGTTTTACGTGTTTTATAGTCGTTTTCATGAGTTATTGCCCACAGTTTGTGGGTTCGGTCAGTTGCATGCCTCGTAAGAACCCTTACATGTTTGATAGATATGACCGGAAAATCATTGTTTTCTCATTTTATGGCCATTTTCAAAACTCACATGCAGTTTTATGGTTCTAGGGAGATTTACATCAACATAAAAACTCGATACATGTTTAAAGTTATGACCTAAAACTTCGTCGTTTTACGTGTTTTATGGTCATTTTCATGAGTTATTGCCCACAGTTTTTGGGTTCTGGGAGAATTTGCATGCCTCATGAGAACCCTTACATGTTTTAGAGATATGACCAGAAGCTCATCGTTTGCGCGTTTTATGGACATTTTCATGAGCTTTTGCCCAGAGTATTGGGGTTACAGGCGGATTTTCATGCCTCGTAAGAACAATTTCATGTTTGAGAGATATGACCAGAAACTCGTCCTTTTCGCGTTTAATGGACGTTTTCATGAGCTACTGCCCATAGTTTTGGGGTTCCAGGGGGATTTACTTCAACTTTAAGACCTAATACATTTTTGAGACTTATAACCAAAAACTCGGTGTTTTCGTGTTTCATGGTCGTTTTCATGAGTTATTGCCCACAGGTTTTGTGTTCTAGGAGGATTTGCATGCCTCGTAAGGACCCTTACATGTTTGATAGATATGACCAGAAAATCGTCGTTTTCTCATTTTATGGTCGTTTTCAAAACTCACATAGCAGTTTTGTGGTTCTAGGAGATTTACATCAACATAAAAACTCGATACATGTTTTAGAGTAATGACCAAAAACTTCGTCGTTTTCGGGTTTTATGGTCATTTTCATGAGTTATTGCCAGTTTTTGGGTTCGGGAGGATTTGCATGCCTCACAGAACCCTTACATGTTTCGAACATATGACGAGCTTCGTCGTTTTCACGTTTTATGGACATTTTCATGAGCTATTGCCCACAGTTTTGGGTTCGAGGCGATTTAAAAGCGACCTTATGACCCGATACATGTTTGAGAGTTATGACCAAAAGCTACGTCGTTTTTGGGTTTATGGCCATTTTCATAAGTTATTGCCCACAGTTTTGGGTTCTGTTGGATTTACAAGGCACGTAAGACTTGTCACATGTTTGTGATATTTGACTAAAACTTCGTAGTTTTCATGTTTATGGCTGTTTTCATGAGCTATTGCCCACAGTTTAGGGGTTCCGGGCGATTTACTTGACATTAAAGCTGATACATGTTGGAGAGATATGACCCAAAACTCGTAGTTTTCGCGTTTTATGGCTGTTTTGATGAGCTATTGCCCACAGTTTTGTGGTTCTAGGGCCATTTACAACAACCTTAAGACCCGATACATATTTGAGAGTTATAACCAAAAACTTGTTGTTTTCGTGTTTTATTGTCATTTTTATGAGTTATTGCCCAAAATTTTTTGGTTCTAGGCGGATTTGCATGCCCCTTAAGAACCCTTACATGTTTGAGAGATATCACTAGAAACTCGTCGTTTTCGTGTTTTATGGCCGTTTTCATGAGATATTGCCCATAGTTTTGGGGTTCATGCCTCGTAAGAACAATGGCATGTTTGAGAGACATGACCAGCAACTCGTACTTTTCGTGTTTTATGGCCGTTTTCATGAGCTATTGCCCACAATTTGTGGTTCCAGGGCGATTTACATTAACCTTAAGACATGAGACATGTTTGAGAGTTATGACCAAAAACTCGTCGTTTTCGTGTTTTATGGTCGTTTTCATGAGTTATTGCCCACAGTTTGTGGGTTCCAGTCGGATTTGCATGCCTCGTTAGAACCCTTACATGTTTGATAGATATGACCAGAAAATCATTGTTTTCCGATTTTATGGCCATTTTCAAAACTACTTAGCAGTTTTATGGTTCTAGGGAGATTTACATCAACATAAAAACTCGATACATGTTTAAGAGTTATGACCTAAAACTCGTCGTTTTCGTGTTTTATGGTCATTTTCATGAGTTATTGCCCACAGTTTTTGGGTTCCAGGAGGATTTGCATGCCTCATGAGAACCCTTACATGTTTTAGAGATATGACCAAAAGCTCATCGTTTTCGCGTTTTATGGACATTTTCATGAGCTTTTGCCCAGAGTATTCGGGTTACAGGCGGATTTTCATGCCTCGTAAGAACAATTGCATGTTTGAGAGATATGACCAGAAACTCGTCCTTTTCGCGTTTAATGGCCGTTCTCATGATCTATTGCCCACAGTTTTGGGGTTCCATGGGGATTTACATCAGCTTTAAGACATGATACATTTTTGAGATTTATAACCAAAAACTCATCGTCGTTTTCGTGTTTTATGGTCGTTTTCATGAGTTATTGCCCACGGTTTTGGGTTCGGGAGGATTTGCATGCCTCGTAAGGACCCTTACATGTTTGATAGATATGACCGGAAAATCGTCGTTTTCTCATTTTATGGCCGTTTTCAAAACTCGCCAACAGTTTTGTGGTTCTAGGGAGATTTACATCAACATAAAAACTCGATACATGTTTTAGAGTAATGACCAAAAACTCGTCGTTTTCGGGTTTTATGGTCATTTTCATGAGTTATTTCCCACAGTTTTTGGGTTCCGGGAGGATTTGCATGCCCCACAAGAACCCTTACATGTTTCAGACATATGACCAGAAGCTCGTCGTTTTTACGTTTTATGGACATTTTCATGAGCTATTGCCCACAGTTTTCGGTTCCAGGGCGATTTAAAACGACCTTATGACCCGATACATGTTTGAGAGTTATGACCAAAATCTCGTCGTTTTTGGGTTTATGGCCATTTTCATAAGTTATTGCCCACAGTTTTTGGGTTCTGTTAGATTTACAAGGCCTGTAAGACTTGTCACATGTTTGTGATATTTGACTAAAAACTCGTAGTTTTCATGTTTAGAGCTGTTTTCATGAGCTATTGCCCACAGTTTAGGGGTTCCCGGGCGATTTACAACGACATTAAAGCCTGATACATGTTGGAGAGATATGACCCAAAACTCGTAGTTTTCGCGTTTTATGGCTGTTTTCATGAGCTATTGCCCACAGTTTTGTGGTTCCAGGGCCATTTACAATAATCTTAAGACCTGATACATGTTTGAGAGTTATAACCAAAAACTTGTTGTTTCGTGTTTTATGGTCATTTTTATGAGCTATTGCCCACAGTTTTTTGGTTCTAGGCGGATTTGCATGCCTCTTAAGAACCCTTACATGTTTGAGAGATATCACCAGAAACTCGTCGTTTTCGTGTTTTATGGCCGTTTTCATGAGATATTGCCCATAGTTTTGGGGTTCCAGGCGGATTTGCATGCCTCGTAAGAACAATTGCATGTTTGAGAGACATGACCAGAAACTCGTACTTTTCGTGTTTGATGGCCGTTTTCATGAGCTATTGCCCACAATTTGTGGTTCTAGGGCGATTTACATTAACCTTAAGACCTGATACATGTTTGAGAGTTATGACCAAAAACTCGTCGTTTTCGTGTTTTATGGTCGTTTTCATGAGTTATTGCCCACAGTTTGTGGGTTCCAGTCGGATTTGCATGCCTCGTAAGAACCCTTACATGTTTGATAGATATGACCAGAAAATCATTGTTTTCTCATTTTATGGCCATTTTCAAGAGCTACTGCCAACAGTTTTATGGTTCTAGGGAGATTTACATCAACATAAAAACTCGATACATGTTTAAGAGTTATGACCTAAAAGTCGTCGTTTTCGTGTTTTATGGTCATTTTCATGAGTTATTGCTCACAGTTTTTGGGTTCTGGGAGGATTTGCATGCCTCATGAGAACCCTTACATGTTTTAGAGATATGACCAGAAGCTCATCGTTTTCGCGTTTTATGGACATTTTCATGAGCTTTTGCCCAGAGTATTCGGGTTGAAGGCGGATTTTCATGCCTCGTAAGAACAATTTCATGTTTGAGAGATATGACCAGAAACTCGTCCTTTTCGCGTTTAATGGCCGTTTTCATGAGCTATTGCCCACAGTTTTTGGTTCTAGGAGGATTTGCATCAACTTTAAGACTGATACATTTTTGAGAGTTATAACCAAAAACTTCGTCGTTTTACGTGTTTTATAGTCGTTTTCATGAGTTATTGCCCAGGTTTTGGGTTCGGGAGGATTTGCATGCCTCGTAAGGACCCTTACATGTTTGATAGATATGACCGGAAAATCGTCGTTTCTCATTTGATGGCCGTTTTCAAGAGCTACTGCCAACAGTTTTGTGGTTCTAGGGAGATTTACATCAACATAAAAACTCGATACATGTTTTAGAGCAATGACCAAAAACTCGTCGTTTTCTGGTTTTATGGTCATTATCATGAGTTATTGCCCACAGTTTTTGGGTTCCGGGAGGATTTGCATGCCTCACAAGAACCCTTACATGTTTCAGACATATGACCAGAAGCTCGTCGTTTTCACGTTTTATGGACATTTTCATGAGCTATTGCCCACAGTTTTCGGGTTCCAGGGCGATTTAAAACGACCTTATGACCCGATACATGTTTGAGAGTTATGACCAAAAGCTCGTCGTTTTTGGGTTTATGGCCATTTTCATAAGTTATTGCCCACAGTTTTTGGGTTCCTGTTGGATTTACAAGGCCTGTAAGACTTGTCACATGTTTGTGATATTTGACTAAAAACTCGTAGTTTTCATGTTTATGGCTGTTTTCATGAGCTATTGCCCACAGTTTAGGGGTTCCCGAGCGATTTACAACGACATTAAAGCCTCCTACATGTTGGAGGCATTTGACCCAATTCCCGTGGTTTTTGCGTTTTATGGCTGTTTTCATGAGCTATTGCCCACAATTTTGTGTTTCTAGGGCCATTTACAACAACCTTAAGAACCGATACATGTTTGAGAGTTATAACCAAAAACTTGTTGTTTTCGTGTTTTATGGTCATTTTCATGAGTTATTGCCCACAGTTTGTGGGTTCTAGTCGGATTTGCATGCCTCACAAGACCCCTTACATGTTTGATAGATATGACCAGAAACTTCGTCGTTTTCGTGTTTTATGGCCGTTTCATGAGATATTGCCCATAGTTTTGGGGTTCGGATTTGCATGCCTCGTAGAACAATTGCATGTTTGAGAGACATGACGAGCTTCGTACTTTTCGTGTTTTATGGCGTTTTCATGAGCTATTGCCGTCAATTTGTGGTTCCAGGGCGATTTACATCAACCTTAAGACCTGATACATGTTTGAGAGTTAGGACCAAAAACTCGTCGTTTTCGTGTTTTATGGTCGTTTTCATGAGTTATTGCCCACAGTTTGTGTGTTCCAGTCGGATTTGCGTGCCTCGTAAGAACCCTTACATGTTTGATAGATATGACCAGAAAATCATTGTTTTCTCATTTTATGGCCATTTTCAAAACTCATAGCAGTTTTATGGTTCTAGGGAGATTTACATCAACATAAAAACTCGATACATGTTTAAGAGTTATGACCTAAAACTCGTCGTTTTCGTGTTTTATGGTCATTTTCATGAGTTATTGCCCACAGTTTTTGGGTTCTGGGAGGATTTGCATGCCTCATGAGAACCCTTACATGTTTTAGAGATATGACCAGAAGCTCATCGTTTTCGCGTTTTATGGACATTTTCATGAGCTTTTGCCCAGAGTATTGGGGTTCTGGGGATTTTCATGCCTCGTAAGAACAATTGCATGTTTGAGAGATATGACGAGCTTCGTCCTTTTCGCGTTTAATGGCCGTTTTCATGAGCTATTGCCCACAGTTTTGGGGTTCGAGATTTACATCAACTTTAAGACTGATACATTTTGAGAGTTATAACCAAAACTTCGTCGTTTTAAGTGTTTTATGGTCGTTTTCATGAGTTATTGCCCACAGTTTTTGGGTTCGAGGAGGATTTGCATGCCTCGTAAGGACCCTTACATGTTTGATAGATATGACCAGAAAATCGTTGTTTTCTCATTTTATGGCCGTTTTCAAAACTCGCCAGCAGTTTTGTGGTTCTAGGAGATTTACATCAACATAAAACTTCGATACATGTTTTAGAGTAATGACCAAAAACTTCGTCGTTTTGGTTTTATGGTCATTTTCATGAGTTATTGCCCAGTTTTTGGGTTCGAGGATTTGCATGCCTCACAAGAACCCTTACATGTTTGAACATATGACCGAGCTTCGTCGTTTTCACGTTTTATGGACATTTTCATGAGCTATTGCCCACAGTTTTGGGTTCAGGCGATTTAAAAGGACCTTATGACCCGATACATGTTTGAGAGTTATGACCAAAAGCTCGTCGTTTTGGGTTTATGGCCATTTTCATAAGTTATTGCCCACAGTTTTGGGTTCTGTTGGATTTACAAGGCACATAAGACTTGTCACATGTTTGTGATATTTGACTAAAACTTCGTAGTTTTCATGTTTATGGCTGTTTTCATGAGCTATTGCCCACAGTTTAGGGGTTCAGGCGATTTACTTGACATTAAAGCTGATACATGTTGGAGATATGACCCAAAACTCGTAGTTTTCGCGTTTTATGGCTGTTTTCATGAGCTATTGCCCACAGTTTTGTGGTTCTAGGGCCATTTACAACAACCTTAAGACTGATACATGTTTGAGAGTTATAACCAAAAACTTGTTGTTTTCGTGTTTTATGGTCATTTTATGAGTTATTGCCCATGATTTTTTGGTTCTAGGCGGATTTGCATGCCTCTTAGAACCCTTACATGTTTGAGAGATATCACCGAAACTTCGTCGTTTCGTGTTTTATGGCCGTTTCATGAGATATTGCCCATAGTTTTGGGGTTCGGCGGTTGCATGCCTCGTAAGAACAATTGCATGTTTGAGAGACATGACCGGCTTCGTACTTTTCGTGTTTTATGGCCGTTTTCATGAGCTATTGCCCACAATTTGTGGTTCGAGGCGTTACATCAACCTTAAGACCTGATACATGTTTGAGAGTTAGTACCAAAAACTCGTCGTTTTCGTGTTTTATGGTCGTTTTCATGAGTTATTGCCCACAGTTTGTGTGTTCCAGTCGGAATTGCGTGCCTCGTAAGAACCCATCCATGTTTGGTCGAGATGACAAGAAAAGCCTTGCTTTCTCTTTTTATGGCCGTTTTCAAACTCATAGCAGTTTTATGGTTCTAGGGAGATTTACATCAACATAAAAACTCGATACATGTTTAAGAGTTATGACCTAAAACTCGTCGTTTTCGTGTTTTATGGTCATTTTCATGAGTTATTGCCCACAGTTTTTGGGTTCCGGGAGGATTTGCATGCCTCATGAGAACCCTTACATGTTTTAGAGATATGACCAGAAGCTCATCGTTTTCGCGTTTTATGGACATTTTCATGAGCTTTTGCCCAGAGTATTGGGGTTACAGGCGGATTTTCATGCCTCGTAAGAACAATTGCATGTTTGAGAGATATGACCAGAAACTCGTCCTTTTCGCGTTTAATGGCCGTTTTCATGAGCTATTGCCCACAGTTTTGGGGTTCCACGGGGATTTACATCAACTTTAAGACCTGATACATTTTTGAGAGTTATAACCAAAAACTCGTCGTTTTCGTGTTTTATGGTCGTTTTCATGAGTTATTGCCCACAGGTTTTGGGTTCCAGGAGGATTTGCATGCCTCGTAAGGACCCTTACATGTTTGATAGATATGACCAGAAAATCGTCGTTTTCTCATTTTATGGCCGTTTTCAAAACTACCATAGCAGTTTTGTGGTTCTAGGGATTTACATCAACATAAAAACTTCGATACATGTTTTAGAGTAATGACCAAAAACTCGTCGTTTTGGGTTTTATGGTCATTTCATGAGTTATTGCCCACAGTTTTGGGTTCGAGGATTTGCATGCCTCACAAGAACCCTTACATGTTTGACATATGACGAGCTTCGTCGTTTTCACGTTTATGGACATTTTCATGAGCTATTGCCCAGTTTTGGGTTCGAGGCGATTTAAAAGCGACCTTATGACCCGATACATGTTTGAGAGTTATGACCAAATGCTCGTCGTTTTTAGGGTTATGGCCATTTTCATAAGTTATTGCCCACAGTTTTGGGTTCTGTTGGATTTACAAGGCTGTAAGACTTGTCACATGTTTGTGATATTTGACTAAAACTTCGTAGTTTTCATGTTTATGGCTGTTTTCATGAGCTATTGCCCACAGTTTAGGGGTTCCGGGCGATTTAGCGACATTAAAGCCTGATACATGTTGGAGAGATATGACCCAAAACTCGTAGTTTTCGCGTTTTATGGCTGTTTTCATGAGCTATTGCCCACAGTTTTGTGGTTCTAGGGCCATTTACAACAACCTTAAGACCTGATACATGTTTGAGCGTTATAACCAAAAACTTGTTGTTTTCGTGTTTTATGGTCATTTTTATGAGCTATTGCCCACAGTTTTTTGGTTCTAGGCGGATTTGCATGCCTCTTAAGAACCCTTACATGTTTGAGAGATATCACTAGAAACTCGTCGTTTTCGTGTCTTATGGCCGTTTTCTTGAGATATTGCCCATAGTTTTGGGGTTCCAGGCGGATTTGCATGCCTCGTAAGAACAATTGCATGTTTGAGAGACATGACCAGAAACTCGTCCTTTTCGTGTTTTATGGCCGTTTTCATGAGCTGTTGCCCACAATTTGTGGTTCCATGGCGATTTACATTAACCTTAAGACCTGATACATGTTTGAGAGTTAAGACCAAAAACTCGTCGTTTTCGTGTTTTATGGTCGTTTTCATGAGTTATTGCCCACAGTTTGTGGGTTCCAGTCGGATTTGCATGCCTCGTAAGAACCCTTACATGATTGATAGATATGACCAGAAAATCATTGTTTTCTCATTTTATGGCCATTTTCAAAACTCATAGCAGTTTTATGGTTCTAGGGAGATTTACATCAACATAAAACTTCGATACATGTTTAAGAGTTATGACCTAAAACTTCGTCGTTTTCGTGTTTATGGTCATTTTCATGAGTTATTGCCCACAGTTTTTGGGTTCGGGAGGATTTGCATGCCTCATGAGAACCTTACATGTTTTAGAGATATGACGAAGCTCATCGTTTCGCGTTTTATGGACATTTTCATGAGCTTTTGCCAGTATTGGGGTTCTGAGTGATTTTCATGCCTCGTAAGAACAATTGCATGTTTGAGATATGACCGAAACTTCGTCCTTTTCGCGTTTAATGGCGTTTTCATGAGCTATTGCCCATAGTTTTGGGGTTCGAGATTTACATCAACTTTAAGACTGATACATTTTTTAGAGTTATAACCAAAAAATCGTCGTTTTCGTGTTTTATGGTCGTTTTCATGAGTTATTGCCCACAGGTTTTGGGTTCTAGGAGGATTTGCATGCCTCGAAAGGACCCTTACATGTTTGATAGATATGACCAGAAAATCGTCGTTTTCTCATTTTATGGTCGTTTTCAAGAGCTACTGCCAACCGTTTTGTGGTTCTAGGGAGATTTACATCAACATAAAAACTCGATACATGTTTGAGAGTAATGACCAAAAACTCGTCGTTTTCGGGTTTTATGGTCGTTTTCATGAGTTATTGCCCACAGTTTTTGGGTTCCGGGAATTTTTGCATGCCTCACAAGAACCCTTACATGTTTTAGACATATGATGTAACTACCTCGGTGAACTACGCTCCTAGATACAAGCCTGGATGAGAGATAGCGGTTGAAATAGTACGGCGGGGCCCCAAAAGCCACTCACTGGTAGTCCTTTCAGACGTCCCAACCGCTAACCTCTCAGCGGGACTGTCTGAGGCGGCGTGGTCGGCAGCGAAGGATCAACTACGTACACAAGTGGGTATGTCATAAGCCACCATACAAAAGTACATCGAGCCACACCATCTAGAAAGAAAGGAAATATACCAACGCCATACGGCAAGATTCAAATGACCTAGATACATCTATAATTTAGGATAACTCCTCATACTGACACATCGAGTATCATGCAGGCGGCAAACAAGATCCGAGTACGGATAAGAAGCAAATAGGCATAAGATGCCGGAGAAAATAAGCACATCCCAACTACAGGTCTCACGGATCCCGTGCGGAATCTCTACACGAGCGATCGTTGCCCACATCATCGGCTTCCTCCACCCGATGTCAGTCACGAGAAGGTACTGTTCATACGAATCAAGAATTTATCGTGTGAGACCCTAAGGGTACTCGGCAAGTCTTAATGCCTCTAAAGGGACACAACAGGGTGGCGCAATTGCGCAAAAGATAAACCCTAGCAATTCTCTGAGATAAACGCTACCATCCGCCTAACCAATGATAGGCGGATGTCCGTGAATTAAGTACAACAGATTATAAAGGTAATCTCATCCGATCCATCCTCCTCCACTTACCAACAAGGAAGCGGACGAACAACCCCCCCCCTTCCGTTGGCAATTTTATTAGCCATTCCGTGAGTATTGCACTATTTACTAGTCAAGTTACTTAGTCAAATTAAAGCGGTACTTTAGTTATTCTTATCTATGAGCAAGAAAGCGTGCTCCAAGTCGTCCATAACGCGGACACGGCTTTGAGAAAGTTTTACCGGCGGGGTGCACCAATAGCAACACACACTCGATCAACCTCGGAAAAACCAAATCAAAACCCAACGAGGCTTTCACGGTGAACAATCACAAGATTCAGAAATATTTGAGGGGCCACCCTTAAGTAGAACCATAGCAGTAGGCAAGCTCAGACGGCCTCAAGGTCTTTGGGTATCGGTGTGAGAGCAGGAACCCCAAGCGGGCTTGTCGACACCAGCGGAATCGTCCCGATCCTAAGATGCGGTGTCGATGCCGCTGTCGTAAATAAAGCAATAATCATGGCATAAGTACAGATCGTAAATAAAACCTCAAACTAGTTTGTGGCCCCAAGAAATAAGACGGAATCAAGCTACGGTCGGGGGTCCCATATACCTCCGGATGTGGATAGCGATAAATCAAGGAACAGGAATCAAGTACTCGGGGTCTTACGGGACACAAGTGAGCGGGAAAAACCAAATAGCGGATATTGCTCACGGTGCCACTTTCTTTAGTTATCCCGAACTACTCGGGTTAAGTTGTTTAGGTACCTCATTATTCAACAGACTCTCACAAACCCTACACATCTTTGTTCTCGACTCGCATGACTCAAACAACTCCTATAGTAGTGGCTCATGGGACGGAGGGAACAAGCTTGGTGGGGTGTAAAAGTAAAGGCTATGCATACTTGGGATTCATTTTAATGCAATCGCGACTCAATGATGCAAGAATAAGATAGAGGCAATAGGTCTTGTATGTATGCAAGCATGTGGTAGTGCTTGCACGGTGTCTGTTGAAGCAAAGGACGGTTACAGGTAGTGCTCACGGTTCTCTTGATACAACCTGCTCGATGTCTGTCAGAAAAACCAAACAAACAAGGCCAACATAAATATAGAGCACAAGCATATGAATAAGATGCGCCAAGCAAACAATCATGCCATGATGAATGATGCACAAGTTACATGGCAAGAAAGGTAGCATGGCATGGTGAGGTGTGAAGAACAAGAAAGTAGCATTTAATTGGGTTTTAGAATCACAATTGTTGCCATAACATTTGTTGTTAAACATATATTTATATGATGCATGCTGCAATTGAAGTCATGGATATCATAAACGGAAAGGTCTCGTCGAGCTGATCAATTTAGACTACTCATTGGCTTAATTTGGATTTTCCAAACAAAAGTTATTTAATTATGAAATTCTAGTGGCAATTGAAGTAATTTACACAAACTTGGAATTTTTACTTGTGCAAAACACTAAACAGATGGCATATTTGAACTCTTCTCATTTTTCTGAATCAAATACATATATCATTTGCCTAATTTGGATAAAGTATGCAAAAGTTATTTAAAATCTGAAATCAATTTGAAATTTGAATTTATTTAATCAGATTTGAATTTGAAAACAGCCACAAACGTTTACACCCCAGCTATCCCGAGCCGCAGAGGTGGGCACGGGTCATCTGGCCCCAGGGGCAGCGTCTGAGCCGATTGGACATGGGTTGATTCCACGGACAACAGGACCCTTTTGCAAAGTTGCAACAGACAGCGAGGTCACGAAGGACAGCGGGTTGAGGGTTTACAAAGTGGGGCCTCTGCAAAGCGCCACGCCGGGCAGGGTGGACTGCGGTTGGTTCACGCTCATGGGGAGCCTTTTGCAAGATTACTCGACGATGGGTGGGGCCTCAAGGACTACGGGTTGACAAACAGAACGGAGGGTTTCGCAAAAGGTGGGGCGCCTTGTGGATCTTCCCGCGTGCGTCCCAGCCTTGGCCTTGTGTGCGCAGCGAGAGCTCGAACACAGGATCTGAGGCTCATGTGGCACGGTGCCAACTGCGGCGGTTGTTGCTCACGAGGTCGCCATGAGCTAGGTAAGGTGACAATGAAGCTGGAAGCGGCGTTGACGGCAACCACCGCGCACCGAAGGTGTTCGGCGAGACTCGAGCAACAGAAGCAATCAACGACGGGACCTTGTCAGGGGTTCGGGCGTCTGCAGCGTGGGTGTGCTCGAAAGCAGGCGGCGTGGCGATCTCGGAGGCTGGCGCTCCGTCGATCTAGGGTTTGGCGGCGGCGTCGCTGGTGCAGGCGTGCTTGGCGCGTCTCCTCCTCGCTGGCGGGTACTGGGCGATGCTGGGGCGCGGCCTGGTCCTCCTCGACAGCCTCGCTGCTCCCTTCTCCGGCTAGCCTTGGCGAGTGGTAGGCAGCGACGTCGGCGTGGTGGCGAGGAAGGAAGGGAGATGAGGCTGCTCGGGGTGGATCTGGGGGTTTGGAGGCGAGAGAGGGTGGTGGGGAGGATAAGAAGGAGGAGAGCCTGGCAGGGTTGCGTGGGGGAAGGGTAGCTGCGGGGGTGTGGCTTTGGTCACCCTCTCCTCTCACGTGATCGCATGGGGGGCCAGGGTGGCGTGGCCGAGCCGGGGAGGTGAGAGGGGGAGGCTGGCAGGTGGCCCTGGGCAGCTTGTGGCCAGGAAGCGGCCAAGGAGGGCAGGTGGTAGAGAGGAAAGATAAGAGGGGGAAGGGGCCACTCGGCTAGGGTTTAGAGGGATGGGCATGGTCGGGTGTGGGGGTAGCTAGGTGGGTCCCTGGTCGGGTGGGGCCTGCAGGGAGCTGGGTAGGCGCATGGCATGGTTAGCTAGGTGAGAGGGACATGGGGGCAAGCTAGATAGGAGGGAGGGTACTTAGGGTTTAGCTTAGGAAGAGGGGGGTAGATTAGGGGTTGTTTGAGTGGAGAGAAAGAGAGGATGAGGTGGTATGGTGGCCATGCTAGGGAGAAAAGAAAAGGGAAGGGGTAGGTTTAGTTTGGGGTTTTGTTTAGAGGTAGAGGTAGGATAGGAATTATTTTGGGTAGATGTAAAATAGTGTTTAGTTTTAGGATAGGGATAAATTAGGGTTTAGGTGGAGGATAGTTTTGAATTACGGTTTTTGGTTTAGGGAAAAAGAGAGATGGCAAGGGTAGGTGAAAAACTTGATAAGAGGGGTAAGAAAAGAAAAGGAGGTGCTTTACATTAGATCATGCATGCTTCACTTGCAACATACTTGATCAAGGGGAAAAGAAAGAAAAAGGATAGGGGAAGGTGATTAAAAAGATGGGGAAGGGGTTTTTATTTGGCCCAAGCATGATTCCAACAAAACCAAGCAAGGGACAAGAAAAAGGGGTGGGTTTAGCTTAGCATGCCCATTAGCACAAGTGGGTACATAGGCCATGGGGTAGCTAGCTAAAGGCAAAAGTGAGGGAGGGTTTAACACTACCTACCAAGAGCAAGCAAGGAAGGAGTGAATCATATAGAATTCCAACAAAAACCAAATCCAGGAAAAAGGGGTGCTTGCATGGCCCATGCAAGACAATTAATGCCAAGTGGATATATTGTGAAAACAACATGATTCCATGTGGCTTAACTCCTTGCATGCACAAAAGGTGGCAAAGGCCAAGCAAAAAGAATATGAGTGGATCCAACCAACAACATGGCTAGGGATAACTCAATAAAAGCCAAGCCCCTATTATTGGATGGTGGAATTATAAGGTGGTGAAAGATAAGGTGGTGGAGTCAAAAGAGAGATGCCCCCAACTCAACTTGGGCATTTAACAATTTAGTAAGAACCAAATACAATATCAAGAAGCAACTACAATTAATCATGCACATGAGATAAGAAGCAAACAAGAAAAGGTTTTATATGATGCTCAAATGCAAGGGGACATGATGACATGAGCATGATATGATGATGATGCAGCAATTATATGTTGGAAGTGGCCCATTTTATTATTAAACTTAGTAGCATTACGGGGTTGAACAAGCGGGATGCTACAACTCTCCCCACTAAACAGGAATCTGCTTGAGATTCTAGGAAGAAGAAGAAGAAGACACAAAGAGAGAAGGATGGTTGGCACGGAGTTCATCTTCACGCTCCCATGTTGCTTCATCAACAGAATGGTGTGACCACTGCACCTTGCAGAATTTGATGGACTTGTTGCGAGTCCTTCGTTCTGCGGTCTCAAGAATTTTGGTGGGGTGCTCTTGATAAGAGAGATCTTCTTGGAGGTCTATTAGCTCATGATCCACGGTCTTGCCGGGGTCTTTGAAGCACTTCTTGAGCTGAGAGATGTGGAAAACATCATGGACTTTGAGTTTTTCCGGAAGCTCGAGTGCATAAGCAACTTCTCCTCTTCTACCACGTATCTTGAAAGGACCGATGTATCTAGGAGCCAACTTTCCTTTGATCTGGCGGTGTGTTCCTCTCATGGGAGTGACACGAAGGTAGACGAGATCACCGGGGCATATGCCATATCTGTGTGCTTCTGTCATAGTTGCTCTTCGACGACTACGAGCAATCTTGAGTTCTCGAATGATATGCACCTTCTCCTCTCCTGCTGAGTCACAATGTCGAGGCCAAACCAGATTCTTTCTCCTTTGACCAACCAATCGGAGTTCTGCACTTCCGACCATAGAGAGCCTCGAATGGTGCCATCTTGGACTCTTCCGAAGCTGTTGTTGTAGGAGAATTCAGCATATGGAAGGCATTCTTCCCACTTCATGCCAAAGAGATGACGCAGCTCTAAGCATGTCCTCGAGAATCTGATTGATCCTCTCCACTTGTCCTTGCGGTGAGGGTGGTAGCAGTCAAGTTCAACCGTTCCCAAAGCTTTTGGAAACTCTCCCGAACTTTGAGGTGAAGATGCTCCACAGTGAACTGATTTCCAGTGGAACCCCATACAAAGAGACAATCCTGTTGATATAGAGCTCAGCAAGCGAAGTCCGAAATTGTTTCTTTGACTGGGAAGAAGTGTGCCACTTTAGAAAGCTTGTCGATGACAACAAAAATTGCATTGTTGCCCTTCTGCGACCTAGGAAAGCACGTGATGAAGTCCATCTCAACTTTCTCCCACTTCCACTCTGGAGGTTGCAATGGCTGTAGAAGACCAAATGGTTTCTGATGAACAGCCTTGACTCGCGCGAACATCACATTCGAGACGTGCTTGGCACAATACCTTTTCAACCCAGGCCACCAAGATTGTGTTTTCAAGTCCATATACATCTTTGTGCTGCCGGGATGGATAGAAAGGACGAATCATGTGCCTCCTTGAGCAATTGATCCCTCGACCGGTAGTTTGGAACAAACATCCGGTGATCAAAGAAGAGCGTGCCACGATCATCAACATGGAAGGATTCGTGCCGGAGTGCCAAGCTTAGCGATGAGCTTGGTGTCGGATCACCACCGACGAGACCGAATCTGTTCTTCCAAGAGAGGAGTAGCCGAAGGTTCAGAGATGCCCTTGTTCCACAATTTCCGGTTCGGTGGCGGAATTCCTCGCACAAGAGAGGCTGCTGCTCTTCTACCATGAGGTTGTTGACATAAGCTTTACGACTAAGCGCATCTGCCATGACGTTTGCTTTTCCAGGAGTGTAGTTGATGGTCACATCAAAGTCATTGATGGCTTCAATCCATCTCCTTTGCCGAAGATTGAGATCCGGTTGAGTGAAGATATACTTCAAACTCTTGTGGTCCGAGAAGATCTCACAACGGTTCCCAAGCAAGTAGTGCCTCCATAGCTTCAAAGCAAAGACCACCGCTAGCTCAAGGTCATGTGGGATAGTTGACCTCATGTGTCTTCAATCGACGAGGCATAAGCAACCACTGTCTCTTGCATAAGGACCGCACCCAATCCTTGCAAAGAGGCATCGCAGAAGATCTGAAAGGCTTGGATGTATCCGGAGGAACCAAGATGGCGTGGAAGTGAGCTTCTTTGAGTGTCTCAAAGCTCTCTTGGCAAGGTGTCCACAGATACTTCTTGCTTTTCTTGAGGAGATCGGTAAGAGGCTTTGCTATCTTGAGAAGTTCTGCACAAACGACGACAATAGCTAGCTGCCGAGAAAACTCCACTTCCTTGACATTAGCAGGAGGAAGCCATTCAACTATTGTCTTCACGGTTCCGTTGTTGCAATGCCCTTGGCGTAGATAACATGCCCCATAGGTTACTTCAGCAACCGTAACTCACACTTTGAGAACTTGGCATACAAGCGGTTCTCACGAAGCTTGTTCAGACACACCGGGTGCTCTTCATGCTCCTCCTTGGACTTGGAATAGACGAGAATATCATCCAGATATACCACCACAAACTTGTCCGGTACTCCATGAAAACGGAGTTCATCAGCCCTCGAGAAGGTAGCAGTGCGTTGGTGAGACCGAAAGACATGACTGTACTCATACGGGCCATAGCGAGTGGTGAAAGCTGTTTTGGGCACATCCTCTTTGCGAATTTTGATTTGGTGATAACCACTTCTCAAATCAAGCTTTAGAGAACACCACAGCCTCGCTAGCTGATCAAACAGATCATTTATCCGAGGAAGAGGATATTTGTTCTTGATGGTTTTAGCATTTAGAGCCGGTAGTCAACACAGAGCCTATCGGTTCTCCACGCTTCTTCACGAAGATTGTTGGACTACCCCAAGAAGAAGTGCTATGTGAATGAAACCCAACTTCTCTTGTTCATCAAGTTGTCGCTTGAGTTCAGCCACCTGAAGGACCCATTTTATATGGCCTCTTGGAGATAGGAGCCGAGTTCAAGCTCGATCACGAATTCAACCTCGCGATCCGGAGGCATACCAGCAACTCTTCAGAAAAACATCCGGGAACTCACAGACCACTGGTACCTTCTGAATAGCTTCCATAGCATCATCATTCAGAGCAGCCAAGGAATAGAGCTGGACATCCGGAGTCAGACTTGGAGAAAAGACTAGATGGCCTTCAGGGATCTTCAGAGATACTGAGCGTTCAGCGCAATCAATCACAGCTGCATTTGCTGTCAACCAATCCATGCCCAAGATGACATCAATGTCAGAGTTGCCCAGAAGAATTAAAGAAGCCAAGAATGAAGAACCACCAATCTCGACTTGATTGCCATGACTGATCTTAGATGTTACCATATTTGCTCCAGGCGAAAGAACCATTAACCGCTTTTGAAGAGGGACCATGACTAGCTTCGTTCGTTAGCAAACTTGTGAGACACAAAGAATGCGATGCACCGAATCAAAGAGAACTCGTCGCAGGAACCGGGTTAATCGAGAGCATACCCATGACGACTCAGTGCAGCTCGGCTTGAGAGGCGTTGACGCAGTTAGCTCGAACAACCGCAGACCGGCTTAGTGTTGATGTTGAGAGCCCGAGGCGGTGGTGCGCGAACCGAGGAGAGCTTATTGCGATCTTGGCGGGGTTGAGGAGAGCTTTGTTCTTCAATGGAGCCGGCTGGGGATGTCCAGATCTCCACATGTAGCAAGCACCGCGAGGACGTGGAGCGAGAAGCAGGACTCCGCCAGCGCCTGTAAGGGTTGTTGTAGCCCCTGGGAGCCGCAGTGGTGAAGTTTGATGGCCTTGGCGTGAAGCTCGCAGATCTTGGTGGAGCCGGGAGCGACGGTGGGGTGTTAGGAACCCAGACACGCCGCTTAGAAGGAGTTGCCATTGTTGCCGAACTTGATGCATCCCTGCTATGTTTCTTGGACTCCTCGAACATCTGCCTACTAGCCTCCTCTTGTAGTGCCATATGCTGCAGTTCCAGGAAGGTTGCCGGTCTTGCATGCGTGAGTGCATACTTGATCGACGATTGAGCCCTTGCACGAATCGCTTCGCTTTTCTTGTCATCGACAACCTCATCACCACCATAGCGAGACAAGTTCATGAAATTCCTGATGTAGGTGTTGGCGTTATCATTGCCCGCTTCAAGTTGAGGAAAGCATCCTTCATCCGTTCCATCACAATCTCCGAGAGAAAGCGCTCCTTGAAAGCTCCAAGAACCTCTCCCAAGTAGGCTGGGGCCCAGTGCAGCTAGCCTTCAGGTAGTTTTCCCACCATAGAGCTGCGTCTCCCTTGAGCAGGTGAGTAGCACACTTTACCCATTCCTGTTCTGGCACATCAGCAGTCTCTAGCAGCCTTGAGATCTCACGGAGCCAATCATCAGCATCAAGAGGTCGGTCAGACACGTCAAACTGCCGAGGACTGAACTTGAGGAAGCTCTTGATGTCACCACGCTTGGGAGGTGGAGGAAGTGGAGTGAACTCGTTCCTTCGGACGCTCTCCTCAAAGCGCAGCTGGTTCTCTTGCATGGCTGCCAGAGCAGTAGCTATGCTTGACAGAGCTGAGCCCAGTTCTGGAGGAATGTCCTCCTCAGTCCGGCGTGGGGGAGCCATCCTGTCATTGATGTAAAACTCAAGTCAGTACTATAATGGAAGATGATAATAATCCAAAATAGTACCAAAATGGAATTAACCAAGATTAAAGGATACAATTTACTGAGATGATATGAAAATATCAACAAAGTTCATAGCACCTCAAAGATATTAAGCATATCGCACACGACTGAAAAGGAGTGTGGTACACAAACATATCAAAGAAAAATTTTCCACAAATTTCGGCATTAAAATACCAATAGATGCGCAAAATTACTTAACGAATCAAGATTAGTGACTCTACCGATCCAATATACAAAAGCAAATGATACAAGTAGTGGTATGGTCGCGACTCCATCCCGCACTCAAATCATTACTCCGACATGAACAAGTTGAACACATATCCTAACCCTTCTTCTCACGTGAAACCTAAAGATTGGTACTACGGAAACGAACACCCCAAACAAGATAGCGTCGGATACAAAAGGAAGATAGATCGCGTCGGTTTACAAAAGCCTGTTGGTATGGAATGTACCAACAGTCGATAACCAAAGGTAGATAAGATAACAACTTGGATGCAACAGATAGACAAGGGACTACACACACACACACACACACACATCCTATGGTACTACGGAAACCCCGAACACGTGAATCCTAGTTTGAACTTTGAGAAGAGAATTGAAAACGTTACACTTCCTTACCGTAAAAGGGTGGGTGGAGGGTAAGAAGAAAAGTGGAAGCAGTCCTACTCTCGCGTTTTGTTTTTCCCTAATATACATAACTACTCAAAATATTTGCTAGATTGACAACGACCGTTTATTGAAACCACAAGGTCGGGATGGCTCGATACCAATTGTAACTACCTCGGTGAACTACGCCCTAGATACAAGCCGGATGAGAGATAGCGGTTGAAATAGTACGCGGGGCCCCAAAAGCCACTCACTGGTAGTCCTTTCAGACGTCCCAACCGCTAACCTCTCAACGGGACACAGAGGCGGCGTGGTCGGCAGCGAAGGATCAACTACGCACACAAGTGGGTATGTACGCAAGCCACCATACAAAAGTACATCGAGCCACACCATCTAGAAAGAAAGGAATATACCAACGCCATACGGCAAGATTCAAATGACCTAGATACATCTATAATTTAGGATAACTCCTCATACAAAGACACATCGGTATCATGCAGGCGGCAAACAAGATCCGAGTACGGATAAGAAGCAAATAGGCATAAGATGCCGAGAAAATAAGCACATCCCAACTACAGGTCTCACGGATCCCGTGCCTAATCTCTACACGAGCGATCGTTGCCCACATCATCGGCTTCCTCCACCCAAAGATCCGTCACGAGAAGGTACTGTTCATCTGAATCAAGAATTTATCGTGTGAGACCCTAAGGGTACTCAAGAAGTCTTAATGCCTCTAAAGGGACACAACTGGGTGACGCAATTGCAGCAAAAGATAAACCCTAGCAATTCTACAGATAAACGCTACCATCCGCCTAACCAATGATAGACGGATGTCCGTGAATTTAAGTACAACAGTTATAAAGGTAATCTCATCCGATCCATCCTCCTCCCTGCTTACCAACAAGGAAGCGGACGAACAACCCCCCTTCCGTTGGCAATTTTATTAACCATTCCGTGAGTATTGCACTATTTACTAGTCAAGTTACTTAGTCAAATTAAGGCGGTACTTTAGTTATGCTTGTCTATGATCAAGAAACTGTGCTCCAAGTCGTCCATAACCGCGGACACGGCTTTCGAAAAGTTTTACCCGCCGGGTGCACCAATAGCAACACACACCGATCAACCTCGAAAACCAAATCAAAACCCAACGAGGCTTTCACGACTGAACAATCACAAGATTCAGAAATATTTCAGGGGCCACCCTTAAGTAGAACCCAACGAGTAGGCAAGCTCGAGGCGGCCTCAAGGTGCTGGGTATGGTGTGAACGATCGGGAACCCCAAACGGGCTTGTCGACACCAAGGAATCGTGTCCCGATCCTAAGCGATAAAGATGTGATGCACAATCGTAAATAAAAAGTAATCATGGCATAAGTGCAGATCGTAAATAAAACCTCAAACTAGTTTGTGGCCCCAAGAAATAAGACGGAATCAAGCTCTGGTCCAGGGGGGTCCCATATACCTCCCGGATGTGGATAGCGCGATAAATCAAGGAACAGGAATCAAGTACTCGGGGTCTTACGGGACACAAGTGAGCAGGAAAAACCAAATAGCAGATATTGCTCACCGGTGCCACTTTCTTTAGTTATCCCAGAACTACTCAGGTTAAGTTGTTTAGGTACCTCATTATTCAACAGACTCTCACAAACCCTACACATGCTGTTCTACGACTCGCATGACTCAAACAACTCCTATAGTAGTGGCTCATGGGACGGAGGGAACAAGCTTGGTGGGGTGTAAAAGTAAAGGCTATGCATACTTGGGATTCATTTTAATGCAATCGCGACTCAATGATGCAAGAATAAGATAGAGGCAATAGGTACTGTATGTATGCAAGCATGTGGTAGTGCTTGCCTGGTGTCTCTGTTGAAGCAAAGGACGGTTCTGGGTAGTGCTCCTGGTTCTCTTGATACAACCCCGCCAAGGTTCATCCGAGAAAACCAAACAAACAAGGCCAACATAAATATAGAGCACAAGCATATGAATAAGATGCCCAGCAAACAATCATGCCATGATGAATGATGCACAAGTTACATGGCAAGAAAGGTAGCATGGCATGGTGAGGTGTGAAGAACAAGAAAGTAGCATTTAATTGGGTTTTAGAATCACAATTGTTGCCATAACATTTGTTGTTAAACATATATTTATATGATGCATGCTGCAATTGAAGTCATGGATATCATAAACGGAAAGGTCTCGTCGAGCTGATCAATTTAGACTACTCATTGGCTTAATTTGGATTTTCCAAACAAAAGTTATTTAATTATGAAATTCTAGTGGCAATTGAAGTAATTTACACAAACTTGGAATTTTTACTTGTGCAAAACACTAAACAGATGGCATATTTGAACTCTTCTCATTTTTCTGAATCAAATACATATATCATTTGCCTAATTTGGATAAAGTATGCAAAAGTTATTTAAAATCTGAAATCAATTTGAAATTTGAATTTATTTAATCAGATTTGAATTTGAAAACAGCCCTGAAACGTTTTACACCTGGCCACAGCTATCCTGAGCCGCAGACAGGTGGGCCTGGGGTCATCTCTGGCCCACAGGCTGAGCCGACAGATTGGACCGGGTTGATTCCACGGAACAACAGGACCTTTGCAAAGTTGCAAAGTTACAGGACGGCAGCAATGGCGACCGCGGGTTGAGGGTTTACAAAGAGGGCCTCTGCAAACGCCACGCGGGCGGGGTGGACTGCGGGTTGGTTCACGCTTCTGCGGGAGCCTTTTGCAAGATTGCTCTGGACGATGGCGTGGGGCCTCAAGGACTACGGGTTGACAACAGAACCGAGGGGTTTCGCAAAAGGGTGGGCGCCTTGTGGATCTTCCCAGCGTCTCGACGGGCATGGCCGCTGGCGCGGCAGGGCTCGAACACGATCTGAGGCTTCGCGCGGTCTGGTGCTGCGGCCTGCTGCGGCTGTTGCTCGAGGTCGCCATGAGCTAGGTAAGGTGACAGCAGCGCTGGAGCAGGCGACGTTGACGACAACCACCGCGCACCGAAGGTGTTCGACGGCGAGACTCGAGCAACCAGGAAGCAATCAACGACGGGACCTTGTCTGGGGGGTTCAGGGGCGTACCGCGAGCGTGACGGTGTGCTCGAAACGGGCAGGGGCGTAGGCGATCTCCGGCGAGGCTGGCGCTCCGTCGATCTAGGGTTTGGCGGCGCTGGTGCGGCGTGCTTGGCGCGTCTCCTCCTCCATTGCTGGCTTGGGCGTCTTGGGCGCCTGGTCCTCCTCGACAGCCTCGCTGCTCCCTTCTCCGCTAAGCAGAGGGGTGGTGGTAGCTGACGCGCGGCAGTGGCGAGGGGAAGGAAGGAGATGCTGTGCTCGGGGTGGATCTGGGGGTTTCTGGAGAGGCAGAGAGGGTGGTGGGGAGGATAAGAAGGAGGGAGGCACGGCAGGGTTGCGTGGGGGAAAGGGTGGCGGCGGGGGTGTGGCTTTGGTCACCCTCTCCTCTCACGTGATCGCATGGGGGGGCCAGGGTGGCGTGGGCCGGGGAGGTGAGAGGGGAGGTCGGTGTGGCCCTGGCAGCTTGTGGGCTGAAGCCAAGGAGGCGGTGGTAGAGAGGAAAGATAAGAGGGGAAGGGCCACTCGGCTAGGGGTTTAGAGGGATGGGCATGGTCGGGTGTGGGGTAGCTAGGTGGGTCCCACAGTGTGGGGGCAGGAGCTGGGTAGGCGCATGGCATGGTTGGCTAGGTGAGAGGGACATGGGGGCAAGCTAGATAGGAGGGAGGGTACTTAGGGTTTAGCTTAGGAAGAGGGGGGTAGATTAGGGGTTGTTTGAGTGGAGAGAAAGAGAGGATGAGGGGGTATGGTGGCCATGCTAGGGAGAAAAGAAAAGGGAAGGGGTAGGTTTAGTTTGGGGTTTTGTTTAGAGGTAGAGGTAGGATAGGAATTATTTTGGGTAGATGTAAAATAGTGTTTAGTTTTAGGATAGGGATAAATTAGGGTTTAGGTGGAGGATAGTTTTGAATTACGGTTTTTGGTTTAGGGAAAAAGAGAGATGGCAAGGGTAGGTGAAAAACTTGATAAGAGGGGTAAGAAAAGAAAAGGAGGTGCTTTACATTAGATCATGCATGCTTCACTTGCAACATACTTGATCAAGGGGAAAAGAAAGAAAAAGGATAGGGGAAGGTGATTAAAAAGATGGGGAAGGGGTTTTTATTTGGCCCAAGCATGATTCCAACAAAACCAAGCAAGGGACAAGAAAAAGGGGTGGGTTTAGCTTAGCATGCCCATTAGCACAAGTGGGTACATAGGCCATGGGGTAGCTAGCTAAAGGCAAAAAGTGAGGGAGGGTTTAACACTACCTAACAAGAGCAAGCAAGGAAGGAGTGAATCATATAGAATTCCAACAAAAACCAAATCCAGGAAAAAGGGGTACTTGCATGGCCCATGCAAGACAATTAATGCCAAGTGGATATATTGTGAAAACAACATGATTCCATGTGGCTTTACTCCTTGCATGCACAAAAGGTGGCAAAGGCCAAGCAAAAAGAATATGAGTGGATCCAACCAACAACATGGCTAGGGATAACTCAATAAAAGCCAAGCCCCTATTATTGGATGGTGGAATTATAAGGTGGTGAAAGATAAGGTGGTGGAGTCAAAAGAGAGATGCCCCCAACTCAACTTGGGCATTTAACAATTTAGTAAGAACCAAATACAATATCAAGAAGCAACTACAATTAATCATGCACATGAGATAAGAAGCAAACAAGAAAAGGTTTTATATGATGCTCAAATGCAAGGGGACATGATGACATGAGCATGATATGATGATGATGCAGCAATTATATGTTGGAAGTGGCCCATTTTATTATTAAACTTAGTAGCATTACAGGGGTTAGACAACTGGGATGCTACATATGACCAGAAGCTCGTCGTTTTCACGTTTTATGGACATTTTCATGAGCTATTGCCCATAGTTTTCGGGTTCCAGGGCGATTTAAAAGGACCTTCTGACCCGATACATGTTTGAGAGTTATGACCAAAAGCTCGTCGTTTTTGGGTTTATGGCCATTTTCATAAGTTATTGCCCACGGTTTTTGGGTTCCTCTTGGATTTACAAGGCCTGTATGACTTGTCACATGTTTGTGATATTTGACTAAAAACTCGTAGTTTTCATGTTTATGGCAGTTTCCATGAGCTATTGCCCATAGTTTAGGGGTTTCCGGGCGATTTACAACGACATTAAAGCCTGATACATGTTGGAGAGATATGACCCAAAACTCGTAGTTTTCGCGTTTTATGGCTGTTTTCATGAGCTATTGCCCACAGTTTTGTGGTTCCAGGGCCATTTACAATAATCTTAAGACCTGATACATGTTTGAGAGTTATAACCAAAAACTTGTTGTTTCGTGTTTTATGGTCATTTTTATGAGCTATTGCCCACAGTTTTTTGGTTCTAGGCGGATTTGCATGCCTCTTAAGAACACTTACATGTTTGAGAGATATCACCAGAAACTCGTCGTTTTCGTGTTTTATGGCCGTTTTCATCAGATATTGCCCATAGTTTTGGGGTTCCAGGCCGATTTGGATGCCTTGTAAGAACAATTGCATGTTTGAGAGACATGACCAGAAACTCATACTTTTCGTGTTTTATGGCCGTTTTCATGAGCTATTTCCCACAATTTATGGTTCCAGGGCGATTTACATCAACCTTAAGACCTGATACATGTTTGAGAGTTATGACCAAATTCTCGTCGTTTTCGTGTTTTTTGGTCGTTTTCATGAGTTATTGCCCACAGTTTTTGGGTTCCGGGAGGATTTCATGCCTCATAAGAACCCTTACATGTTTCAGACATATGACCGAAAATCATTGTTTTCTCATGTTATGGCCATTTTCAAGAGCTACTGCCAACAGTTTTATGGTTCTAGGGAGATTTACATCAACATAAAAAACTCGAAACATGTTTAAGAGTTATGACCTAAAACTCGCTGCGTGTTTTATGGTCATTTTCATGAGTTATTGCCTGCTTTTGGGTTCCGGAGGATTTGCATGCCTCATGAGAACCCTTACATGTTTTAGAGATATGACCGTAAGCTCATCGTTGCTTTTATGGACATTTTAATGAGCTTTTGCCCGTAGTATTGGGGTTATGCGGATTTTCATGCCTCGTAAGAACAATTGCATGTTTGAGAGATATGACCAAACTCGCCTTTTCGCGTTTTATGGCCGCTTTCATGAGCAATTGCCCATAGTTTTGGGGTTCCAAGGATTTACATCAACTTTAAGACCTGATACATTTTTGAGAGTTATAACCAAAACTCGCTGCTTTCGTGTTTTATGGTCGTTTTCATGAGTTATTGCCCACAGGTTTTGGGTTCCAGGAGGATTTGCATGCCTCGTAAGGACCCTTACATGTTTGATAGATATGAGCAGAAAATCGTCGTTTTCTCATTTTATGGCCGTTTTCAAGAGCTACTGCCAACAGTTTTGTGGTTCCAGGGCGATTTACATCAACCTTAAGACCTGATACATGTTTGAGAGTTATGACCAAAACCTCGTCGTTTTCGTGTTTTACGGTCGTTTTCATGAGTTATTGCCCACAGTTTTTGGTTTCTGGGAGGATTTGCATGCCTCACAAGAACCCTTACATGTTTCATACATATGACCAGAAGCTCGTCGTTTTCACGTTTTATGGGCATTTTCATGAGCTATTGCCCACAGTTTTCGGGTTCCAGGGCGATTTAAAACGACCTTATGACCCGATACATGTTTGAGAGTTATGACCAAAATCTCGTCGTTTTTGGGTTTATGGCCATTTTCATAAGTTATTGCCCACAGTTTTTGGGTTCCTGTTGGATTTACAAGGCCTGTAATACTTGTCACATGTTTGTGATATTTGACTAAAAACTCGTAGTTTTCATGTTTATGGCTGTTTTCATGAGCTATTGCCCACAATTTAGGGGTTCCCGGGCGATTTAGAACGACATAAAAGCCTGATACATGTTGGAGAGATATGACCCAAAACTCATAGTTTTCGCGTTTTATGGCTGTCTTCATGAGCTATTGCCCACAGTTTTGTGGTTCTAGGGCCATTTACAACAACCTTAAGACCTGATACATGTTTGAGAGTTATAACCAAAAACTTGTTGTTTTCGTGTTTTATGGTCATTTTTATGAGTTATTGCCCATAGTTTTTTGGTTCTAGGCGGATTTGCATGCCTCTTAAGAACCCTTACATGTTTGAGAGATATCACCAGAAACTCGCCGTTTTCGTGTTTTATGGCCGTTTTCATCAGATATTGCCCATAGTTTTGGGGTTCCAGGCGGATTTGGATGCCTTGTAAGAACAATTGCATGTTTGAGAGACATGACCAGAAACTCGTATTTTTCGTGTTTTATGGCCGTTTTCATGAGCTATTTCCCACAATTTATGGTTCCAGGGCGATTTACATCAACCTTAAGACCTGATACATGTTTGAGAATTATGACCAAAAACTCGTCGTTTTCGTGTTTTATGGTCGTTTTCATGAGTTATTGCCCACAGTTTGTGGGTTCCAGTCGGATTTGCATGCCTCGTAAGAACCCTTACATGTTTGATAGATATGACCAGAAAATCATTGTTTTCTCATTTTATGGCCATTTTCAAGAGCTACTGCCAACAGTTTTATGGTTCTAGGGAGATTTACATCATTATAAAAACTCGATACATGTTTAAGAGTTATGACCTAAAACTCGCTGCTTTGGGTTTATGGTCATTTGCATGAGTTATTGCCCACGGCTTTTGGGTTCCGGAGGATTTGCATGCCTGATGAGAACCCTTACATGTTTTAGAGATATGACCGTAAGCTCATCGCTGCTTTTATGGACATTTTAATGAGCTTTTGCCCATAGTATTGGGGTTACAGCGGATTTTCATGCCTCGTAAGAACAATTCCATGTTTGAGAGATATGACCGTAAACTCCTTTTCGCTTTTATGGCCGCTTTCATGAGCAATTGCCAGTTTTGGGGTTCCAGGGGATTTACATCAACTTTAAGACTGATACATTTTTGAGAGTTATAACCAAAAACTCGCTGCTTTCATGTTTTATGGTCGCTTTCATGAGTTATTGCCCATAGTTTTGGGTTCCAGAGGATTTGCATGCCTCGTAAGGACCCTTACATGTTTGATAGATATGAGCGTAAAATCGCTGCTTTCTCATTTTATGGCTTTCAAGAGCTACCGCCAACAGTTTTGTGGTTCTAGGAGATTTACATCAACATAAAACTCGATACATGTTTTAGAGTAATAACCAAAACTCGCTGCTTTTGGGTTTTATGGTCATTTTCATGAGTTATTGCCCACTTTTGGGTTCCGGAGGATTTGCATGCCTCACAAGAACCCTTACATGTTTCGTACATATGTCCGTAAGCTCGCTGCTTTCACGTTTTATGGCCGTTTTGATGAGCTATTGGCCATAGTTTTCGGGTTCCAGGGCGATTTAAAACGACCTTATGACCCGATACATGTTTGAGAGTTATGACCAAAATCTCGTCGTTTTTGGGTTTATGGCCATTTTCATAAGTTATTGCCCACAGTTTTTGGGTTCCTGTTGGATTTACAAGGCCTGTAATACTTGCCACTTGTTTGTGATATTTGACTAAAAACTCGTAGTTTTCATGTTTATGGCAGTTTTCATGAGCTATTGCCCACAATTTAGGGGTTCCCGGGCGATTTAGAACGACATAAAAGCCTGATACATGTTGGAGAGATATGACCCAAAACTCGTAGTTTTCGCGTTTTATGGCTGTTTTCATGAGCTATTGCCCACAGTTTTGTGGTTCTAGGGCCATTTACAACAACCTTAAGACCTGATACATGTTTGAGAGTTATAACCAAAAACTTGTTGTTTTCGTGTTTTATGGTCATTTTTATGAGTTATTGCCCACAGTTTTTTGGTTCTAGGCGGATTTGCATGCCTCTTAAGAACCCTTACATGTTTGAGAGATATCACCAGAAACTCGTCGTTTTCGTGTTTTATGGCCGTTTTCATCAGATATTGCCCATAGTTTTGGGGTTCCAGGCGGATTTGGATGCCTTGTAAGAACAATTGCATGTTTGAGAGACATGACCAGAAACTCGTACTTTTCGTGTTTTATGGCCGTTTTCATGAGCTATTTCCCACAATTTATGGTTCCAGGGCGATTTACATCAACCTTAAGACCTGATACATGTTTGAGAATTATGACAAAAAACTCGTAGTTTTCGTGTTTTATGGCCGTTTTCAGGAGATATTTCCCATAGTTTTGGGGTTCCAGGTGGATTTGCATGCCTCGTAAGAACAATTGCATGTTTGAGAGACATGACCAGAAAATCATTGTTTTCTCATTTTATGGCCATTTTCAAGAGCTACTGCCAACAGTTTTATGGTTCTAGGGAGATTTACATCAACATAAAAACTCGATACATGTTTAAGAGTTATGACCTAAAACTCGTCGTTTTCGTGTTTTATGGTCATTTGCATGAGTTATTGCCCACAGTTTTTGGGTTCCGGGAGGATTTGCATGCCTGATGAGAACCCTTACATGTTTTAGAGATATGACCAGAAGCTCATCGTTTTCGCGTTTTATGGACATTTTCATGAGCTTTTGCCCAGAGTATTGGGGTTACAGGCGGATTTTCATGCCTCGTAAGAACAATTGCATGTTTGAGAGATATGACCAGAAACTCGTCCTTTTCGCGTTTTATGGCCGTTTTCATGAGCTATTTCCCACTGTTTTGGGGTTTCAGGGGGATTTAGATCAACTTTAAGACCTGATACATTTTTGAGAGTTATAACCAAAAACTCGTCGTTTTCGTGTTTTATGGTCGTTTTCATGAGTTATTGCCCACAGGTTTTGGGTTCCAGGAGGATTTGCATGCCTCGTAAGGACCCTTACATGTTTGATAGATATGAGCAGAAAATCGTCGTTTTCTCATTTTATGGCCGTTTTCAAGAGCTACTGCCAACAGTTTTTGTAGGGGTTCGTAGCATGGAAAACAAAAAATTTCTATCGCAAACAAACAAACAAGCCAAGATCTATCTACTAGATTGTAGCAACGAGTCGATGGAATAACTTACCCTCAAGATTCCAGCGGTTAACAGAGCAGAATCGTCGGGTGATGTAGTACTATTTCCGATCTCAAGATCGCAGAGACCATCCTTCCGCGCCATGCCCGCAGCGCTCAGCGGTCACATCGCTTTGACTCGACGAAGACCTTCCTCTCCCTTGTTCCAAAGAAAATGGAGGTTGTAGCACTCTCGCGATTCCCAAGAAGACACCAAGGCGTGGCACCTAAGTAGAGGGGAGATCTCGCAGGGCTTCGACTTAAGCCGGAGCGAGTATGGTGGAGTATGATAGAGAGCTATTAGTGGTCTAGGGTTTAGACACACCAATTAGAAGGCTCTAATCCGAAGGCTAGTGCAATTAGAAGCTCTAAACCAAAGCGGCTCTAAACCGGAGTCTAGGGCTAGGATTTAGATTAGAGGATAGGAACTTGTGTTCAGAGGAGGAGGCCCCGCCTCCTCCTTTTATAGGTGGGAGGGCGGCCAAGGGAGGAGTCCTCCCTCCCCAATGCCTTGGTGGCGCGGCTGCTTGGAGAGGAGGGACTCCTCCAAGTTGGTTTCAACTCGCTTTGCTTGTTTCCCATTCTGTTTTAGCCGCTTGACTTTCAAACGCCATTTGACTTTTCAGTTTTAGGAATCAATTTAATCCTTTATTTGGAACAGCAAGAACACTTAGTACATGATGCAATCATTCCAATATGTAATGACACATTCATGTACCCCTTCCCCCCCGGAGTGCCGGACATTCCGGAACCTTCTAGAACATTCCCGATGAAAACACCGGAATCATTCCCGAACTCCGAAACGGGACTTTCCTTATATGAATCTTATTCTCCGGACCATTCCGATCACCTCGTGATATCCGGATCCCATCCGAGACCAACAACATTCGGTCTCTTTCTCATAATACCATAACTACTCAAACAACGTCAATCCTTATGTGTCTCCCTACGGTTCGTGAATTATGCGGACATGATCGAGACACTTCTCCGAATAACCAATAGAGGTATCCAAATTCATATGGCTCCCACAGATTTCTACGATTACTTTGCGATCGAATGAACCCTTACATACGATACCAATTTCCCTTTGTCTCACGATAGTTTACTTATCCGAGGTTATGATCGCTTGATCTCTCCATACCTAGTTCAACCTCGTTACCGATAAGTACTCTTTTCTCGCTCGTGATATGTGATCCCTTGTGAGCCACCACATGCTTGCAAGCTAATTGATGACATTCCACCGAGAGGGCCTGAGTATATCTATCCGCCATATGGATGGACAAATCCCACTCTTGATCCATGTGTTTCAACCAATACTTTCCGAACACTCAATGCCACCTTTATAGCCACCCAGCTACGGTGTGGTGTTTGATGTCATCAAAGCATCCATCCGTAAAGGTGATATGCATGATCTCATGGTCAAGGAATTAGGTTACTATCGTAAAGCATATAGCAATTGAACTATTGAAATGACTTGATCTTTATGCTACGCTTATCTATAGGAGTATGTCCATCACATCATTCTCCTAATGATATCACCCTGTTGTTAATAATATCTCTATGTTCATGATCAGGAAACCATGATCATATATTAACCAACAAGCTAGTTTAACAAGAGGCTTTACTAGGGACTCTTATTTTAGTTTACAAATCACACAAGTATTAATGTTTCCGGTTAATACATTATAGCATGGTATGTAAACATTTATCATAAGTGTGAAGATATGATAATAACCACTTTATTATTGCCTCTTGGGCATATCTCCAACAGTCTCCCACTTGCACTAGAGTCAATAATCTAGTTTCAAACCTTTGTGTATTCAACACCTATGGCTTTCTCGGTTGTATGTACACTATTGCTAGTGGTCAATCAACTGATCTCCGGATCCGACACTTCGTGTCCGTGTGTAATTGCATGTCTTTTGCCTCTACGCATCACTCATTCTCTAATGAGATGGCTCATAAATTTGGTCCTTTGGTGTGACCTTTAGTTCTTCGGGGTTAAAACATGTTGATAATATTGTCGTACAATATATCTTCATAGTATTATCCCGCTGTGAACTACACCTAGTTTGATAACAAACTACTTGACACAAATGCCCTCTTTAGCTGCTATTATTGCAGTCATATACTTAGCCTTTTGTTGTAGTATCTGTCACAATGTCTTAACTTTGGAACTCATCCAAATATATTATGGAACTCACTTTCCATTATATTGTGCCACCCTTAGTTTAGATTGATATAAACTCAATTTGTACTTTGTGACAAAACTAGTATCAATGTAGTACTTTTACAATGAACTAACCATCTATTTGTCACTTCTACAAATATTATACTCTTAGTTCTTCCAAAAGATCATAAGAATATCCTTACTATTGTCCAATGATCATCTTACGAATCATTCTGGTATATGCTCACAACATTTAGAGCATAGGACATATCTGGATTTGTACATATCACAGTATGATTGATATAAATACTCTTTGTGATTTCATACATCAAGTATCAATCTATCCTTGATTATTTGTTTCACTTTACCAAATGTCAATACACTTGAATATATCATCAACATTTCAACCCTTTCAATCCTTTCTGTGCGACAAGAACCTTTCTTGTAGTTTCTATATTGAACTCATTCAATATCTCGTCTATGTACTTCTGGCACAACCATATTAGCGTCTATTGATGCCAAATATTTGGGTTTTGCCTAAGTCTTTCATCGGGATGAAATTCTTAATATGTGTTAATAAAACATACATTATTTCCAATCAACAATATGTCTTCCACATAATGTATTAGAAACATGTCTTAGCGCTCCCACTTAATTTCTTGCAAATGCAAGCATCTCCATCGTCTCTGATGAACTTTTAAACTTCTTTAACAGTTTCATCACAGTTGAAGATTCCAACTCTGATGCTCACTTTAACCATTGAAGTTTGCATATGCTTTTAGCATCCTTTTGAATTAACACAACCCTATGGACCGTGTTATGCACATGTCCTAGGTAACGATTCTATTAGAAGAACTTGTTTTGTTTATTCAACTACCATATAACAAATTATATGTAGTGGTTGCTACATTAATCCGTCTAGACTAAATATCACTATGAAAGATCAAATCTTGTCATAGTCAACCTTTGAACATTTTGTGAACTCTTTCCCAACATGTCGACTATTTCATAGATGTAAAACATCCATGTCTATTTCTTTATAGATCCAGACACAACTGTAAGGTCTTACACCTTTCTCGAGGGTCCTTCAAGTTCAAAACTTGATTTCTCGTATGGAACTATCACGGATTTTATGGCTTCAAGCCATTTGACGAGTCAGGGCTCATCATCGCTTCTTTGCACGTAGTCGGATCATTATTGTCAAATAATGATTTAACTCTCAAATCTTGGTATTTGATTGTTCATCCGACCTACTTGTTTCAATAGGAACTTTGATCTCCGTGACCACAACCTTTGAGGTACGTGAGCCATGAGCATTGTTTGCTAACTCCTAACACTTTTCAAGCTCGCATCTTTGCACATATAGCTAAGGTTCTTTTAACATTATCAAAGTTCTATTGTCCTCCCACTTTCTTTTCACGAAAAATTCTTCCCAAAGAAACTTGACGTTCTAAGCGACAAATACTTTTGTCTCGTGTTATGGAGGAATACTCAATGCTTATTCGAAATAATCATACAAAGATGTGTTCATCCGACTTTTGGTTGCAAACATCTTTCTTATGCAAAGCATACCAATGTTTTAAGAAAGGACAACTTGGTTTTATCCCAAACCATAACATATGGTGTCATTTCAACGGATTATGATGGAGCTCTTTTCAGGAAAACGGTAGTCTCTAAAGCTTTTAATCTTTAAAAAATAATGGCAGTTTTATGAATTATACCTTTGATCTTACCATGTCAAACAAGGTTTAATTACATATCTCGAATGCTCCATACTTTTATGGTGTTTCGGGAAATGCAAATCCACGGAACGATTCCTTAAATCTTAGGTATTATGCTAAACTTGTAACTCAAATATCTTCCTTTATGATCCAATCATAAACTATTTATATTCTTGTTACAATGATTTTTCACTTCATCTTGAAAATCTTTGAACTTTTCAAATATTTCACACTTCATCCTTATTAAGTAAATATTCATATATTCACTCAAATTTTCGGAGAAAGCATATGAAGTTGAAATCCATCGCTCTTGACTACACATAATGGATTTCGTACAACAATATGTACAAGTTCCAATAAGCTAGTCATTCGTTCCCTTTTGGCCTATGAACGAAGTTTTAATTATCTCTAGGAAAGTTTCTCAAGCGTCATTTGATCAAAATCAAATAGACACCAAAATTCCATCCATATGGATTTTCTTCATTTTTTCTTTCCAATATAATTTAAACGACGATGTCACTTCCTAAGTGATCTTTTAATCAATTTGTCTTTCGACACTTTTAGCACTAGTTTTATGGATGTGATTTCTCCAACGAGATTTGTGAATCATCCATCTTTTATGGATTACGGCAATTATTTGAACAACCCTTTTGTTCTCATAATACCTGATAAAACAAATCTTGAAGGCAAGCTTGGATGTTTAACACAATAACCCTTTATTTGTTCTCGATGAATATCATCACATATTCTTTTGCTAGTTACTTAGGCCATTGTAGTTCATGAATTGTGTTGTTTTGTATGACGATTCACACCAACAAATTCAGTATCAAATACTTAAGAACCACATTGTTTAATAAGCAAAGAATATAGCCATAACATGTATATCATCTATATACTTAAACTGAACAATTCTAGTCTTTTCTTTTCTGCCATATATTTATGAGATTCTCTTTCAGTATTTCCTTTTCTGTTTGAAAGAATCTATCAACATCAATAGTGGAGTCATACATACGACACATAATCCAAAGCGTGTATAATTAAATACCAATGTCTTTCGACTTGCACTTTTAAGTATATCACCTATCATCAAATGTTTGGTGTTCTTTCAAATTCCTTTCTTTAGTAATCTCTTGGTGTAGTAAATATTTTACCTACATCAAATATTCACCCTTATCATGGAATTATCCATGATCAAGCTACTTTTAGCTTGTAACAGTGAATCGCAAGTATAATGTTGCTCTCCAAAACCTTTTGGAGGATTAGGACAACTAGTGTCTCCAACCTTTTGCAAATTCTCATCAAATATGAGAACATGACTTTTGCCATATTATACTCTATCATGTTGCAACCAAAACTTTGTTTCAGATATCACAATATCTTCCACACATCATGGTTTCTGAAAACAACTCTTTCAGATCCTAGATAACCTTGATATTAAGACAATCCTTTTGAATATCAAGAATCATGGAGACAAACATGATACTAATATACTAACATTGAATTGTTACTCTTGATTTTAATACCAATTATTAAACTTCATGGAGTAATCAAAACTTACTGAAAGTTTGCAATGGGACTTTTAAACTTTAGATTAACACTTCAAACAATATGATACCAGTTCAGAAAGTAACTAACCAGAATTCTATAGTTCTATCATCTCAATTATAACAAAGCAAGGTGGTAAATGATGCCAATGACTACAACAACTATGCAAATTCACTTTGATTTAGTTTATGATAAATTGAGTTCTAATTAATAATTAAATTAATCTAGGTGAACTCCCACTCAAAACAATATCCCTCACATCGCTTTAGTGATCACACAACCAAATCCACCACATCAAAACCGATCATCACGAGAGTTGATATAGCTTCAATGGAGAACAATCAACATGTTCATCATATCTACTATATGACTCATGCTCTACCTTTCGTAATCCGTGTTCTGAGGCCATGTCCCATATGCTAGGCTCGTCAAGATCAAACCTTAGCTTCCGCATAAGCAAATCTGGCTTGCTTACGTTGTATACACTTGTGGAATCTAACACACCCGATCATCACGTGGTGCTTCGAAACAACAAGATTTAGCAATGGTACATACTAAGGGTGAACACTTAAGAACTTGAAATTGTGTGCTTGAGGGATCATCTTATAATGCTACCGTCGTCTACTAAGAAATACAAGATGCATAAAGGATTAACATCACATGAAATTCATAATATGTGATATGATATGGCCTTTCTTCTTTGTGCTTCCGATCTCCATCTTCAAGCACGAACATGATCTCCATCATTACCGACATTGCATCAAGGTCAATGATGCTTCTCCATGGTTGTTGTCCACCGGCTTCAACTATTACAACTACTTTGAATAGACACGCGGTTCTTAACAGAAATTAAAGACAACCATATGGCTCCTGCCGGTTGCCTACTTACAATAAGGAACATTGCATACATCATATATAATCACAATCATGGCCATATCACATCACAGCACACCCCTGCAAAACAAAGTTAGACGCTTCTAATTTTCTTTGCATGTTTTACGTGGTTTGGGGCTTTCAATAAGTGTCATTCTAACTTACGAACAAGAACCACAACATTGATACTAGTATTGTCAATCACCCGTTGTAAATTGGATCTTAACTATGCTAGGAGAAACAGCACCATAAAGCCACTTATGCAATACAAGTTGCATGTCAAGCGTGGAGCAAGTCTCATGAACGATGTCATGTAAGGTTAGCCCGGCCTTCAACCCAACATACCGCAAGATGCAAAGTACACAAGAAGCAATCGACAATAAAGCATCAACGCCCACAATGACCATTGTGTTCTACTGGCAACAGATCTACATATAGACACGGCTCGATACCACCGTAGGGGTTCGTACCATGGAAAACAAAAATTTTCTATCGTGATACAAACAAACAAGCCAAGATCTATCTACTAGATTGTAGCAACGAGTCGATGGAATAACTTACCTCAAGATTCCAAAGCGTTAACGAGAGCAGATTCTCGTGGGTGATGTAGTCGTACTCTTCCGATCTCAAGATCGCAGAGACGATCCTTCCTGCCGTTCAAGGCTTCCGCCTTCAATGGTCACACGCTCGTATTTCGACGAAGACCTTCCTCTCCCTTGTTCCAGAAAGCGGAGGTTGTAGCACTCTCCTCGATTCCTAAGACAACGTGGTACCGGAAGTAGAGGGGAGATCTCGCAGGGCTTCGCCTTAAGCCGGAGCGAGTATGGTGGAGTATGAGAGAGAGCTATTAGTGGTCTAGGGTTTAGACACACCAATTAGAAGGCTGTTGGATTTACAAGGCCTGTAAGACTTGTCACATGTTTGTGATATTTGACTAAAAACTCGTAGTTTTCATGTTTATGGCTATTTTCATGAGCTATTGCCCACAGTTTTGGGTTCCAAGGATTTACAACGACATTAAAGCCTGATACATGTTGGAGAGATATGACCCAAAACTCGTAGTTTTCATGTTTTATGGCTGTTTTCATGAGCTATTGCCCACAATTTTGTGGTTCTAGGGCCATTTAAAACAAACTTAAGACCTGATACATGTTTGAGAGTTATAACCAAAAACTTGTTGTTTTTGTATTTTATGGTCATTTTATGAGTTATTGCCCACAGTTTTTTGGTTCTAGGCAGATTTGCATGCCTCTTAAGAACCCTTACATGTTTGAGAGATATCGCCAGAAACTCGTCGTTTTCGTGTTTTATGTGCGTTTTCATGAGATATTGCCCATAGTTTTGGGGTTCCAGGCGGATTTGCATGCCTCGTAAGAACAATTGCATGTTTGAGATACATGACCAGAAACTCGTACTTTTGGTGTTTGATGGCCGTTTTCATGAGCTATTGCCCACAATTTGTGGTTCTAGGGCGATTTACATTAACCTTAAGACCTGATACATGTTTGAGAGTTATGACCAAAAACTCGTCGTTTTCGTGTTTATGGTCGTTTTCATGAGTTATTGCCCACGCTTGGGTTCCAATGATTTGCATGCCTTAAAGAACCTTACATGTTTGATAGGTTTGACCAGAAAATCATTGTTTTCTCATTTTATGGCCATTTTCAAGAGCTACTGCCAACAGTTTTATGGTTCTAGGGAGATTTACATCAACATAAAAACTCGATACATGTTTAAGAGTTATGACCTAAAAGTCGTCGTTTTCGTGTTTTATGGTCATTTTTATGAGCTATTTCCCACAGTTTTTTGGTTCTAGGCGGATTTGCATGCCTCTTAAGAACCCTTACATGTTTGAGAGATATCACCAGAAACTCATCGTTTTCGTGTTTTATGGCCGTTTTCATGAGATATTGCCCATAGTTTTGGGGTTCCAGGCAGATTTGCATGCCTTGTAAGAACAATTGCATGTTTGAGAGACATGACCAGAGACTCGTACTTTTCTTGTTTGATGGTCGTTTTCATGAGCTATTGCCCACAATTTGTGGTTCTAGGGCGATTTACATTAACCTTAAGACCTGATACATGTTTGAGAGTTATGACCAAAAACTCGTCATTTTCGTGTTTTATGGTCGTTTTCATGAGTTATTGCCCACATTTTGTGGGTTCCAGTCGGATTTGCATGCCTCGTAAGAACCTTACATGTTTGATAGATATGACCAGAAAATCGTTGTTTTCTCATTTTATGGCCATTTTCAAGAGCTACTACCAACAGTTTTATGGTTCTAGGGAGATTTACATCAACATAAAAACTCGATACATGTTTAAGAGTTATGACCTAAAAGTCGTCGTTTTCGTGCCCACCGTTTTTGGGTTCTGGGAGGATTTGCATGCCTCATGAGAACCCTTACATGTTTTAGAGATATGACCATAAGCTCATCGTTTTCGCGTTTTATGGACATTTTCATGAGCTTTTGCCCAAAGTATTGGGTTTACAGGCAGATTTTCATGCCTCGTAAGAACAATTGCATGTTTGAGAGATATGACCAGAAACTCGTCCTTTTCGCGTTTAATGGCCGTTTTCATGAGCTATTGCCCATAGTTTTGGGGTTCTAGGAGGATTTACATCAACTTTAACACCTGATACATTTTTTAGAGTTATAACCAAAAAATCGTCGTTTTCGTGTTTTATGGTCGTTTTCATGAGTTATTGCCCACAGGTTTTGGGTTCTAGGAGGATTTGCATGCCTCGAAAGGACCCTTACATGTTTGATAGATATGACCAGAAAATCGTCGTTTTCTCATTTTATGGTCGTTTTCAAGAGCTACTGCCAACCGTTTTGTGGTTCTAGGGAGATTTACATCAACATAAAAATTCGATACATGTTTGAGAGTAATGACCAAAACTCGCTGCTTTCGGGTTTTATGGTCATTTTCATGAGTTATTGCCCACGCTTTTGGTTCCGGAGGATTTGCATGCCTCACAAGAACCCTTACATGTTTCGCATATGACCGTAAGCTCGCTGCTTTCACGCTTTTATGGACATTTTCATGAGCTATTGCCCATAGTTTTCGGGTTCCGTATGCGATTTAAAACGACCTTTATGACCCGATACATGTTTGAGAGTTATGACCAAAAGCTCGCTTTTTGGGTTTATGGCCATTTTCATAAGTTATCGCCCACGGTTTTTGGGTTCCTACTGGATTTACAAGGCCTGTATGACTTGTCACATGTTTGTGATATTTGACTAAAAACTCGTAGTTTTCATGTTTATGGCAGTTTTCATGAGCTATTGCCCAGCTTTAGGGGTTCCCAATGCATTTACAACGACATTAAAGCCTGATACATGTTGGAGAGATATGACCCAAAACTCGTAGTTTTCGCGTTTTATGGCTGTTTTCATGAGCTATTGCCCACAGTTTTGTGGTTCTAGAGCCATTTACAACAACCTTAAGACCTGATACATGTTTGAGAGTTATAACCAAAAACCTGTTGTTTTCGTGTTTTATGGTCATTTTTATGAGTTATTGCCCACAGTTTTTTGGTTCTACGCCGATTTGCATGCCCCTTAAGAACCCCTACATGTTTGAGAGATATCACCAGAAACTCGTCGTTTTCGTGTTTTATGGCCGTTTTCATGAGATATTGCCCATAGTTTTGGGGTTCCAGGCGGATTTGCATGCCTCGTAAGAACAATTGCATGTTTGAGAGACATGACCAGAAACTCGTACTTTTCGTGTTTTATGGCCGTTTTCATGAGCTATTGCCCACAATTTGTGGTTCTAGGGCGATTTACATTAACCTTAAGACCTGATACATGTTTGAGAGTTATGACCAAAAACTCGCTTTTCGTGTTTTATGGTCGCTTTCATGAGTTATTGCCCACGCTTGTGGGTTCCAATGGATTTGCATGCCTCAGAAGAACCCTTACATGTTTGATAGATATGACCGTAAAATCATTGTTTTCTCATTTTATGGCCATTTTCAAGAGCTACCGCCAACAGCTTTATGGTTCTAGGAGATTTACATCAACATAAAACTCGATACATGTTTAAGAGTTATGACCTAAAACTCGCTTTCGTGTTTTATGGTCATTTTCATGAGTTATTGCCCACGCTTTTGGGTTCCGGAGGATTTGCATGCCTCATGAGAACCCTTACATGTTTTAGAGATATGACCGTAAGCTCATCGCTTTCGCTTTTATGGACATTTTCATGAGCTTTTGCCCGTAGTATTGGGGTTACAGCGATTTTCATGCCTCGTAAGAACAATTGCATGTTTGAGAGATATGACCGTAAACTCGCCCTTTTCGCTTTATGGCCGCTTTTCATGAGCTATTGCCCATAGTTTTGGGGTTCCAGGGATTTACATCAACTTTAAGACTGATACATTTTGAGAGTTATAACCAAAACTCGCTGCTTTCGTGTTTTATGGTCGCTTTTCATGAGTTATTGCCCACAGTTTTGGGTTCCGTGAGGATTTGCATGCCTCGTAAGGACCCTTACATGTTTGATAGATATGACCGTAAAATCGCTGCTTTTCTCATTTTATGGTCGTTTTCAAGAGCTACTGCCAACAGTTTTGTGGTTCTAGGGAGATTTACATCAACATAAAAACTCGATTTATGTTTTAGAGTAATGACCAAAAACTCGTCGTTTTCGGGTTTTATGGTCATTTTCATGAGTTATTGCCCACGCTTTTGGGTTCCGGAGGATTTGCATGCCTCACAAGAACCCTTACATGTTTCGTATATATGACCGTAAGCTCGCTTTTCACGCTTTATGGACATTTTCATGAGCTATTGCCCATAGTTTTCGGGTTCCGTATGCATTTAAAACGACCTTATGACCCGATACATGTTTGAGAGTTATGACCAAAAGCTCGCTGCTTTTGGGTTTATGGCCATTTTCATAAGTTATTGCCCATGCTTTTGGGTTCCTGTTGATTTACAAGGCTGTAAGACTTGTCACATGTTTGTGATATTTGACTAAAACTCGTAGTTTTCATGTTTATGGCTGTTTTCATGAGCTATTGCCCACAGTTTAGGGGTTCCAAGCCATTTACAACGACATTAAAGCCTCGATACATGTTGGAGAGATATGACCCAAAACTCGTAGTTTTCGCTTTTATGGCTGTTTTCATGAGCTATTGCCCACAGCTTTGTGGTTCTAGGGCCATTTACAACAACCTTAAGACCTGATACATGTTTGAGAGTTATAACCAAAACTTGTTGTTTCGTGTTTTATGGTCATTTTATGAGTTATTGCCCACAGTTTTTGGTTCTAGGCGATTTGCATGCCTCTTAAGAACCCTTACATGTTTGAGAGATATCACCGTAAACTCGCTGCTTTCGTTTTATGGCCGCTTTCATGAGATATTGCCCATAGTTTTGGGGTTCCAGTGATTTGCATGCCTCAGAAGAACAATTGCATGTTTGAGAGACATGACCGTAAACTCGTACTTTTCGTGGTTTTATGGCCGCTTTTCATGAGCTATTGCCCACAATTTGTGGTTCCTAGGGCATTTACATTAACCTTAAGACCTGATACATGTTTGAGAGTTATGACCAAAACTCGCTTTTCGTGTTTTATGGTCGCTTTTCATGAGTTATTGCCCACGCTTGTGGGTTCCAATGGATTTGCATGCCTCAGAAGAACCCTTACATGTTTGATAGATATGACCGTAAAATCATTGTTTTCTCATTTTATGGCCATTTTCAAGAGCTACCGCCAACAGTTTTATGGTTCTAGGAGATTTACATCAACATAAAACTCGATACATGTTTAAGAGTTATGACCTAAAACTCGCTGCTTTCGTTTTATGGTCATTTTCATGAGTTATTGCCCACGCTTTTGGGTTCCGGAGGATTTGCATGCCTCATGAGAACCCTTACATGTTTTAGAGATATGACCGTAAGCTCATCGCTTTCGCTTTTATGGACATTTTCATGAGCTTTTGCCCAGAGTATTGGGGTTACAGCGGATTTTCATGCCTCAGAAGAACAATTGCATGTTTGAGAGATATGACCGTAAACTCGCCCTTTTCGCTTTATGGCCGCTTTTCATGAGCTATTGCCCATAGTTTTGGGGTTCCACGGGATTTACATCAACTTTAAGACCGATACATTTTTGAGAGTTATAACCAAAACTCGCTGCTTTCGTGTTTTATGGTCGCTTTTCATGAGTTATTGCCCATGTGTTTTGGGTTCCGTGAGGATTTGCATGCCTCGTAAGGACCCTTACATGTTTGATAGATATGACCGTAAAATCGCTGCTTTTCATTTTATGGCCGCTTTCAAGAGCTACCGCCAACAGCTTTGTGGTTCTAGGGAGATTTACATCAACATAAAAACTCGATACATGTTTTAGAGTAATGACCAAAACTCGCTGCTTTCGGGTTTTATGGTCATTTTCATGAGTTATTGCCCACGCTTTTGGGTTCCGGAGGATTTGCATGCCTCACAAGAACCCTTACATGTTTCGACATATGACCGTAAGCTCGCTGCTTTCACGCTTTATGGACATTTTCATGAGCTATTGCCCACGCTTTTCGGGTTCCAGGCGATTTAAAACGACCTTATGACCCGATACATGTTTGAGAGTTATGACCAAAAGCTCGCTGCTTTTGGGTTTATGGCCATTTTCATAAGTTATTGCCCACAGCTTTTGGGTTCCTGTTGATTTACAAGGCCTGTAAGACTTGTCACATGTTTGTGATATTTGACTAAAACTCGTAGTTTTCATGTTTATGGCTGTTTTCATGAGCTATTGCCCACAGCTTTAGGGGTTCCCTGCCATTTACAACGACATTAAAGCCTGATACATGTTGGAGAGATATGACCCAAAACTCGTAGTTTTCGCTTTTATGGCTGTTTTCATGAGCTATTGCCCACAGCTTTGTGGTTCTAGGGCCATTTACAACAACCTTAAGACCTGATACATGTTTGAGAGTTATAACCAAAACTTGTTGTTTTCGTGTTTTATGGTCATTTTTATGAGTTATTGCCCACGCTTTTTGGTTCTAGGCGGATTTGCATGCCTCTTAAGAACCCTTACATGTTTGAGAGATATCACTAGAAACTCGCTGCTTTCGTGTTTTATGGCCGCTTTCATGAGATATTGCCCATAGTTTTGGGGTTCCAAAGTGATTTGCATGCCTCAGAAGAACAATTGCATGTTTGAGAGACATGACCGTAAACTCGTACTTTTCGTGGTTTTATGGCCGCTTTCATGAGCTATTGCCCACAATTTGTGGTTCCAGGCGATTTACATTAACCTTAAGACCTGATACATGTTTGAGAGTTATGACCAAAACTCGCTGCTTTCGTGTTTTATGGTCGCTTTCATGAGTTATTGCCCACGCTTGTGGGTTCCAAATGATTTGCATGCCTCAGAAGAACCCTTACATGTTTGATAGATATGACCGTAAAATCATTGTTTTCTCATTTTATGGCCATTTTCAAGAGCTACCGCCAACAGCTTTATGGTTCTAGGGAGATTTACATCAACATAAAAACTCGATACATGTTTAAGAGTTATGACCTAAAACTCGCTGCTTTCGTGTTTTATGGTCATTTTCATGAGTTATTGCTCACGCTTTTTGGGTTCGGAGGATTTGCATGCCTCATGAGAACCCTTACATGTTTTAGAGATATGACCGTAAGCTCATCGCTTTCGCTTTTATGGACATTTTCATGAGCTTTTGCCCGTAGTATTGGGGTTACAGTGATTTTCATGCCTCGTAAGAACAATTGCATGTTTGAGAGATATGACCGTAAACTCGCCCTTTTCGCTTAATGGCCGCTTTCATGAGCTATTGCCCATAGTTTTGGGTTCCAGGGGATTTACATCAACTTTAAGACCTGATACATTTTTGAGAGTTATAACCAAAAACTCGCTGCTTTCGTGTTTTATGGTCGCTTTTCATGAGTTATTGCCCACAGTTTTGGGTTCCAGAGGATTTGCATGCCTCGTAAGGACCCTTACATGTTTGATAGATATGACCGTAAAATCGCGCTTCCTCATTTTATGGCCATTTTCAAGAGCTACTGCCAACAGTTTTATAGTTCTAGGGAGATTTACATCAACATAAAAACTCGATACATGTTTTAGAGTAATGACCAAAAACTCGTCGTTTTCGGGTTTTATGGTCATTTTCATGAGTTATTGCCCACAGTTTTTGGGTTCCGGGAGGATTTGCATGCCTCACAAGAACCCTTACATGTTTCAAACATATGACCAGAAGCTCGTCGTTTCACGTTTTATCGATATTTTCATGAGCTATTGCCCACAGTTTTCGCGTTCCACGGCGATTTAAAACGACCTTATGACCCGATACATGTTTGAGAGTTATGACCAAAAGATCGTCGTTTTTGGGTTTATGGCCATTTTCATAAGTTATTGCCCACAGTTTTTGGGTTCCTCTTGGATTTACAAGGCCTATAAGACTTGTCACATGTTTGTGATATTTGACTAAAAACTCGTAGTTTTCATGTTTATAGCTGTTTTCATGAGCTATTGCCCACAGTTTAGGGGTTCCCGGGCGATTTACAACGACATTAAAGCCTGATACATGTTGGAGAGATATGACCCAAAACTCGTAGTTTTCGCGTTTTATGGCTGTTTTCATGAGCTATTGCCCACAGTTTTGTGGTTCTAGGGCCATTTACAACAACCTTAAGACCTGATACATGTTTGAGAGTTATAACCAAAAACTTGTTGTTTTCGTGTTTTATGGTCATTTTTATGAGTTATTCCCCACAGTTTTTTGGTTCTAGGCGGGTTTTGCATGCCTCTTAAGAACCCTTACATGTTTGAGAGATATCACCAGAAAATCGTCGTTTTCGTGTTTTATGGCCGTTTTTATCAGATATTGCCCATAATTTTGGGGTTCCAGGCGGATTTGGATGCCTTGTAAGAACAATTTCATGTTTGAGAGACATGACCAGAAACTCGTACTTTTCGTGTTTTATGGACGTTTTCATTAGCTATTGCCCACAATTTTTGGTTCCAGGGAGACTTACATTAACCTTAAGACCTGATACATGTTTAAGAGTTATGACCTAAAACTCGTCGTTTTCGTGTTTTATGGTCGTTTTCATGAGTTATTGCCCACAGTTTGTGGGTTCCAGTCGGATTTGCATGCCTCGTAAGAACCCTTACATGTTTGATAGATATGACCGGAAAATCATTGTTCTCTAATTTTATGTCCATTTTCAAGAGCTACCGCCAACAGCTTTATGGTTCTAGGAGATTTACATCAACATAAAAACTCGATACATGTTTAAGAGTTATGACCTAAAACTCGCTGCTTTCGTGTTTTATGGTCATTTTCATGAGTTATTGCCCACGCTTTTGGGTTCCGGAGGATTTGCATGCCTCATGAGAACCCTTACATGTTTTAGAGATATGACCGTAAGCTCATCGCTTTCGCTTTTATGGACATTTTCATGAGCTTTTGCCCAGAGTATTGGGGTTACAGCGGATTTTCATGCCTCGTAAGAACAATTGCATGTTTGAGAGATATGACCGTAAACTCGCCCTTTCGCTTAATGGCCGCTTTTCATGAGCTATTGCCCACAGTTTTGGGGTTCCAGGGATTTACATCAACTTTAAGACCTGATACATTTTTGAGAGTTATAACCAAAACTCGCTGCTTTCGTGTTTTATGGTCGCTTTCATGAGTTATTGCCCACGTGTTTTGGGTTCCGTGAGGATTTGCATGCCTCGAAGGACCCTTACATGTTTGATAGATATGACCGTAAAATCGCTGCTTTCTCATTTTATGGCCGCTTTCAAGAGCTACCGCCAACAGCTTTTGTGGTTCTAGGAGATTTACATCAACATAAAAACGATACATGTTTTAGAGTAATGACCAAAACTCGCTGCTGGGTTTTATGGTCATTTTCATGAGTTATTGCCCACGCTTTTGGGTTCCGGAGGATTTGCATGCCTCACAAGAACCCTTACATGTTTCGTACATATGACCGTAAGCTCGCTTTTCACGCTTTTATGGACATTTTCATGAGCTATTGCCCATAGTTTTCGGGTTCCAGGCATTTAAAACGACCTTATGACCCGATACATGTTTGAGAGTTATGACCAAAAGCTCGCTGCTTTTGGGTTTATGGCCATTTTCATAAGTTATTGCCCACGCTTTTTGGGTTCCTTGGATTTACAAGGCCTGTAAGACTTGTCACATGTTTGTGATATTTGACTAAAACTCGTAGTTTTCATGTTTATGGCTGTTTTCATGAGCTATTGCCCACAGTTTAGGGGTTCCAAGCGATTTACAACGACATTAAAGCCTGAAACATGTTGGAGAGATATGACCCAAAACTCGTAGTTTTCGCGTTTTATGGCTGTTTTCATGAGCTATTGCCCACAATTTTGTGGTTCTAGGGCCATTTAAAACAAACTTAAGACCTGATACATGTTTGAGAGTTATAACCAAAAACTTGTTGTTTTCGTGTTTTATGGTCATTTTTATGAGTTATTGCCAACAGGTTTTTGGTTCTAGGCGGATTTGCATGCCTCTTAAGAACCCTTACATGTTTGAGAGATATCACCAGAAACTCGTCGTTTTCGTGTTTTATGGCCGTTTTCATGAGATATTGCCCATAGTTTTGGGGTTCCAGGCGGATTTGCATGCCTCGTAAGAACAATTGCATGTTTGAGAGACATGACCAGAAACTCGTACTTTTTGTGTTTTATGGCCGTTTTCATGAGCTATTGCCCATAATTTGTGGTTCCAGGGCGATTTACATTAACCTTAAGACCTGATACATGTTTGAGAGTTATGACCAAAACTCGCTGCTTTCGTGTTTTATGGTCGCTTTCATGAGTTATTGCCCACAGCTTGTGGGTTCCAATGGATTTGCATGCCTCAGAAGAACCCTTACATGTTTGATAGATATGACCGTAAAATCATTGTTTTCTCATTTTATGGCCATTTTCAAGAGCTACCGCCAACAGTTTTATGGTTCTAGGAGATTTACATCAACATAAAACTCGATACATGTTTAAGAGTTATGACCTAAAACTCGCTGCTTTCGTGTTTTATGGTCATTTTCATGAGTTATTGCCCACGCTTTTGGGTTCCGGAGGATTTGCATGCCTCATGAGAACCCTTACATGTTTTAGAGATATGACCGTAAGCTCATCGCTTTCGCTTTTATGGACATTTTCATGAGCTTTTGCCCGTAGTATTGGGGTTACAGTGATTTTCATGCCTCGAAGAACAATTGCATGTTTGAGAGATATGACCGTAAACTCGCCTTTCGCTTAATGGCCGCTTTCATGAGCTATTGCCCACAGTTTTGGGGTTCCAGGGATTTACATCAACTTTAAGACCTGATACATTTTTGAGAGTTATAACCAAAACTCGCTGCTTTCGTGTTTTATGGTCGCTTTCATGAGTTATTGCCCATGTTTTGGGTTCCAGAGGATTTGCATGCCTCGTAAGGACCCTTACATGTTTGATAGATATGACCGTAAAATCGCTGCTTTCTCATTTTATGGTCGCTTTCAAGAGCTACCGCCAACAGCTTTGTGGTTCTAGGAGATTTACATCAACATAAAAACTCGATACATGTTTTAGAGTAATGACCAAAACTCGCTGCTTTCGGGTTTTATGGTCATTTTCATGAGTTATTGCCCACGCTTTTGGGTTCCGGAGGATTTGCATGCCTCACAAGAACCCTTACATGTTTCGTACATATGACCGTAAGCTCGCTGCTTTCACGCTTTATGGACATTTTCATGAGCTATTGCCCATAGTTTTCGGGTTCCGTATGCATTTAAAACGACCTTATGACCCGATACATGTTTGAGAGTTATGACCAAAAGCTCGTGCTTTTGGGTTTATGGCCATTTTCATAAGTTATTGCCCACGCTTTTGGGTTCCTGTTGATTTACAAGGCCTGTAAGACTTGTCACATGTTTGTGATATTTGACTAAAACTCGTAGTTTTCATGTTTATGGCTGTTTTCATGAGCTATTGCCCACAGTTTAGGGGTTCCCACATTTACAACGACATTAAAGCCTGATACATGTTGAGAGATATGACCCAAAACTCGTAGTTTTCAAGCTTTTATGGCTGTTTTCATGAGCTATTGCCCACAGTTTTGTGGTTCTAGGGCCATTTACAACAACCTTAAGACCTGATACATGTTTGAGAGTTATAACCAAAACTTGTTGTTTTCGTGTTTTCTGGTCATTTTTATGAGTTATTGCCCACGCTTTTTGGTTCTAGGCGGATTTGCATGCCTCTTAAGAACCCTTACATGTTTGAGAGATATCACTAGAAACTCGCTGCTTTCGTGTTTTATGGCCGCTTTTCATGAGATATTGCCCATAGTTTTGGGGTTCCAGCGGATTTGCATGCCTCAGAAGAACAATTGCATGTTTGAGAGACATGACCGTAAACTCGTATTTTCGTGTTTATGGCCGCTTTCATGAGCTATTGCCCACAATTTGTGGTTCCAGGGCATTTACATTAACCTTAAGACCTGATACATGTTTGAGAGTTATGACCAAAACTCGCTGCTTTCGTGTTTTATGGTCGCTTTTCATGAGTTATTGCCACGCTTGTGGGTTCCAATGGATTTGCATGCCTCAGAAGAACCCTTACATGTTTGATAGACATGACCAGAAAATCATTGTTTTCTCATTTTATGGCCATTTTCAAGAGCTACTGCCAACAGTTTTATGGTTCTAGGGAGATTTACATCAACATAAAAACTCGATACATGTTTAAGAGTTATGACCTAAAACTCGTCGTTTTCGTGTTTTATGGTCATTTTCATGAGTTATTGCCCACATTTTTTGGGTTCCGGGAGGATTTGCATGCCTCATGAGAACCCTTACATGTTTTAGAGAAATGACCAGAAGCTCATCGTTTTCGTGTTTTATGGACATTTACATGAGCTTTTGCCCAGAGTATTGGGGTTACAGGCGGATTTTTATGCCTCGTAAGAACAATTGCATGTTTGAGAGATATGACCAGAAACTCGTCCTTTCCGCGTTTAATGGCCGTTTTCATGACCTATTGCCCACAGTTTTGGGGTTCCACGGGGATTTACATCAACTTTAAGACCTGATACATTTTTGAGTGTTTCATGGTCGTTTTCATGAGTTATTGCCCACAGGTTTTGGGTTCCAGGAGGATTTGCATGTCTCGTAAGGACCCTTACATGTTTGATAGATATGACCAGAAAATCGTCGTTTTCTCATTTTATGGCCGTTTTCAAGAGCTACTACCAACAGTTTTGTGGTTCTAGGGAGATTTACATCAACATAAAAACTCGATACATGTTTTAGAGTAATGACCAAAAACTCGTCGTTTTCGGGTTTTATGGTCATTTTCATGAGTTATTTCCCACAGTTTTTGGGTTCCGGGAGGATTTGCATGCCTCACAAGAACCCTTACATGTTTCGTACATATGACCGTAAGCTCGCTGCTTTCACGCTTTATGGACATTTTCATGAGCTATTGCCCATAGTTTTCGGTTCCCAGTATGATTTAAACGACCTTATGACCCGATACATGTTTGAGAGTTATGACCAAAAGCTCGCTTTTGGGTTTATGGCCATTTTCATAAGTTATTGCCCACGCTTTTGGGTTCCTTGGATTTACAAGGCCTGTAAGACTTGTCACATGTTTGTGATATTTGACTAAAAACTCAGAGTTTTCATGTTTATGGCTGTTTTCATGAGCTATTGCCCACAGTTTAGGGGTTCCTGCCATTTACAACGACATTAAAGCCTCGATACATGTTGAGAGATATGACCCAAAACTCGTAGTTTTCGCTTTTATGGCTGTTTTCATGAGCTATTGCCCACGCTTTGTGGTTCTAGGGCCATTTACAACAACCTTAAGACCTGATACATGTTTGAGAGTTATAACCAAAACTTGTTGTTTTCGTGTTTTATGGTCATTTTTATGAGTTATTGCCCACGCTTTTTGGTTCTAGGCGGATTTGCATGCCTCTTAAGAACCCTTACATGTTTGAGAGATATCACTAGAAACTCGCTGCTTTCGTGTTTTATGGCCGCTTTCATGAGATATTGCCCATAGTTTTGGGGTTCCAGCGGATTTGCATGCCTCAGAAGAACAATTGCATGTTTGAGAGACATGACCGTAAACTCGACTTTTCGTGGTTTTATGGCCGCTTTCATGAGCTATTGCCCACAATTTGTGGTTCCGTATGCATTTACATTAACCTTAAGACCCGATACATGTTTGAGAGTTATGACCAAAACTCGCTGCTTTCGTGTTTTATGGTCGCTTTCATGAGTTATTGCCCACGCTTTGTGGGTTCCAAATGGATTTGCATGCCTCAGAAGAACCCTTACATGTTTGATAGATATGACCGTAAAATCATTGTTTTCTCATTTTATGGCCATTTTCAAGAGCTACCGCCAACAGTTTTATGGTTCTAGGAGATTTACATCAACATAAAACTCGATACATGTTTAAGAGTTATGACCTAAAACTCGCTTTGTGTTTTATGGTCATTTTCATGAGTTATTGCCCACGCTTTTGGGTTCCGGAGGATTTGCATGCCTCATGAGAACCCTTACATGTTTTAGAGATATGACCGTAAGCTCATCGCTTTCGCTTTTATGGACATTTTCATGAGCTTTTGCCCGTAGTATTGGGGTTACAGCGGATTTTCATGCCTCGTAAGAACAATTGCATGTTTGAGAGATATGACCGTAAACTCGCCCTTTTCGCTTTTAATGGCCGCTTTTCATGAGCTATTGCCCACAGTTTTGGGGTTCCACGAGGATTTACATCAGGTTTAAGACCTGATACATTTTTGAGAGTTATAACCAAAACTCGCTGCTTTCGGTTTTATGGTCGCTTTCATGAGTTATTGCCTGCAGGTTTTGGGTTCCGTGAGGATTTGCATGCCTCGTAAGGACCCTTACATGTTTGATAGATATGACCGTAAAATCGCTGCTTTCTCATTTTATGGCCGCTTTTCAAGAGCTACCGCCAACAGCTTTGTGGTTCTAGGAGATTTACATCAACATAAAACTCGATACATGTTTTAGAGTAATGACCAAAACTCGCTGCTTTCGGGTTTTATGGTCATTTTCATGAGTTATTGCCCACGCTTTTGGGTTCCGGAGGATTTGCATGCCTCACAAGAACCCTTACATGTTTCGTATATATGACGTAAGCTCGCTTTTCACGCTTTTATGGACATTTTCATGAGCTATTGCCCATAGTTTTGGGTTCCGTATGCATTTAAAAGGACCTTCTGACCCGATACATGTTTGAGAGTTATGACCAAAAGCTCGTCGTTTTTGGGTTTATGGCCATTTTCATAAGTTATTGCCCACGGTTTTTGGGTTCCTCTTGGATTTACAAGGCCTGTATGACTTGTCACATGTTTGTGATATTTGACTAAAAACTCGTAGTTTTCATGTTTATGGCAGTTTTCATGAGCTATTGCCCATAGTTTAGGGGTTTCCGGGCGATTTACAACGACATTAAAGCCTGATACATGTTGGAGAGATATGACCCAAAACTCGTAGTTTTCGCGTTTTATGGCTGTTTTCATGAGCTATTGCCCACAGTTTTGTGGTTCTAGGGCCATTTACAACAACCTTAAGACCTGATACATGTTTGAGAGTTATAACCAAAAACTTGTTGTTTTCGTGTTTTATGGTCGTTTTCATGAGTTATTGCCCAGTTTTTTGGTTCTAGGAGGATTTGCATGCCTCTTAAGAACCCTTACATGTTTGAGAGATATCACCGTAAACTCGCTGCTTTCGTGTTTTATGGCCGCTTTCATGAGATATTGCCCATAGTTTTGGGGTTCCAAAGGATTTGCATGCCTCGTAAGAACAATTGCATGTTTGAGAGACATGACCGTAAACTCGACTTTTCGTGTTTTATGGCCGCTTTCATGAGCTATTGCCCACAATTTGTGGTTCCAGGCGATTTACATTAACCTTAAGACCGATACATGTTTGAGAGTTATGACCAAAACTCGCTGCTTTCGTGTTTTATGGTCGCTTTCATGAGTTATTGCCCACGCTTGTGGGTTCCAATGATTTGCATGCCTCGTAAGAACCCTTACATGTTTGATAGATATGACCGTAAAATCATTGTTTTCTCATTTTATGGCCATTTTCAAGAGCTACCGCCAACAGTTTTATGGTTCTAGGAGATTTACATCAACATAAAACTCGATACATGTTTAAGAGTTATGACCTAAAACCTCGCTGCTTTCGTGTTTTATGGTCATTTTCATGAGTTATTGCTACAGCTTTTGGGTTCCGGAGGATTTGCATGCCTCATGAGAACCCTTACATGTTTTAGAGATATGACCGTAAGCTCATCGCTTTCGCTTTTATGGACATTTTCATGAGCTTTTGCCCGAGTATTGGGGTTACAAGCGGATTTTCATGCCTCAGAAGAACAATTGCATGTTTGAGAGATATGACCGTAAACTCGCCCTTTTCGCTTAATGGCCGCTTTTCATGAGCTATTGCCCATAGTTTTGGGGTTCCGGGATTTACATCAACTTTAAGACCTGATACATTTTGAGAGTTATAACCAAAACTCGCTTTCGTGTTTTATGGTCGCTTTTCATGAGTTATTGCCCACAGTGTTTTGTGTTCCAGAGGATTTGCATGCCTCGTAAGGACCCTTACATGTTTGATAGATATGACCGTAAAATCGCTGCTTTTCTCATTTTATGGTCGCTTTCAAGAGCTACCGCCAACCGCTTTTGTGGTTCTAGGAGATTTACATCAACATAAAAACTCGATACATGTTTGAGAGTAATGACCAAAACTCGCTGCTTTCGGTTTTATGGTCATTTTCATGAGTTATTGCCCACGCTTTTGGGTTCCGGAGGATTTGCATGCCTCACAAGAACCCTTACATGTTTAGACATATGTAACTACCTCGGTGAACTACGCCCTAGATACAAGCCGATGAGAGATAGCGGTTGAAATAGTACGGGGCCCCAAAAGCCACTCATCGGTAGTCCTTTCAGACGCCCCAACCGCTAACCTCTCAACGGACTCAGACGTAAGCCTGAGTAAAGCAGTTAGGGATCAACTACGACACAAGTGGGTATGTACGCAAGCCACCATACAAAAGTACATCGAGCCACACCATCTAGAAAGAAAGGAATATACCAACGCCATACAAGATTCAAATGACCTAGATACATCTATAATTTAGGATAACCCTCATACAAGACACATCGAGTATCATGCTAAGCGGCAAACAAGATCCGAGTACGGATAAGAAGCAAATAGGCATAAGATGCCGAGAAAATAAGCACATCCCAACTATGTGTCTCACGGATCCTCGTGTTCGAATCTCTACACCGAACGATCGCTGCCCACATCATCGCTTCCTCCACCCAAGATCCGGCCCGAGAAGGTACCTGCTCATCCGAATCAAGAATTTATCGTGTGAGACCCTAAGGTACCAAGAAGTCTTAATGCCTCTAAAGGGACACAACTGGGTGACGAATTGCAAAGAAAAGATAAACCCTAGCAATTTACAGATAAACGCTACCATCCGCCTAACCAATGATAGACGGATGTCCGTGGAATTTAACAACAAAGTATAAAGGTAATCTCATCCGATCCATCCTCCTCGCTACCAACAAGGAAGCTGACGAACAACCCCCTTCCGCTGGCAATTTTATTAACCATTCCGTGAGTATTGCACTATTTACTAGTCAAGTTACTTAGTCAAATTAAGGCGGCATTTTAGTTATGCTTGTCTATGATCAAGAAACTGTGGTCCAAGTCGCCCATAACCATGACACGGCTTTCAGAAGTTTTACCCTGCCGGGTGCACCAATAGCAACACACACCGATCAACCTCGAAAACCAAATCAAAACCCAACGAGGCTTTCACGACTCAACAATCACAAGATTCAGAAATATTTCAGGGCCACTTTGCAGAACCCAACGGAGTAGGCAAGCTCCGACGGCCTCAAGGTTGGTATACGGCCAGAACGATCGGGAACCCCAAACGGGCTTGTCGACACCGCGGAATCGTGTCCGATCCTAAACAAGATAAAGAGGCATTTTCGACAATCAGAATAAAAAAGAATCATGGCATAAGTACATGTGATCGTAAATAAAACCTCAAACTAGTTTGTGGCCCCAAGAAATAAGACGAATCAAGCTCGTCCAGGGGGTCCCATATACCTCCGGATGTGGATAGCGACAAATCAAGGAACAGGAATCAAGTACTGGGTCTTACGGACACAAGTGAGCAGAAAACCAAATAGCAGATATTGCTCACCGTGCCACTTTCTTTAGTTATCCCGTCCCGGAACTACTGTTAAGTTGTTTAGGTACCTCATTATTCAACAGACTACAAACCCTACACATGTCGTTCTACGACTCGCATGACTCAAACAACTCCTATAGTAGTGGCTCATGGGACGGAGGGAACAAGCTTGGTGGGGTGTAAAAGTAAAGGCTATGCATACTTGGGATTCATTTTAATGCAATCGCGACTCAATGATGCAAGAATAAGATAGAGGCAATAGGTATCAGAGTGTATGCAAGCATGTGGTAGTGCTTTCGGTGTCTCCATGAAGCAAAGGACTTGCTCTGGTAGTGCTCCTGGTTCTCTTGATACAACCCCTGCTCAGTGTCTATCCGAGAAAAACCAAACAAACAAGGCCAACATAAATATAGAGCACAAGCATATGAATAAGATGCGCCAAGCAAACAATCATGCCATGATGAATGATGCACAAGTTACATGGCAAGAAAGGTAGCATGGCATGGTGAGGTGTGAAGAACAAGAAAGTAGCATTTAATTGGGTTTTAGAATCACAATTGTTGCCATAACATTTGTTGTTAAACATATATTTATATGATGCATGCTGCAATTGAAGTCATGGATATCATAAACGGAAAGGTCTCGTCGAGCTGATCAATTTAGACTACTCATTGGCTTAATTTGGATTTTCCAAACAAAAGTTATTTAATTATGAAATTCTAGTGGCAATTGAAGTAATTTACACAAACTTGGAATTTTTACTTGTGCAAAACACTAAACAGATGGCATATTTGAACTCTTCTCATTTTTCTGAATCAAATACATATATCATTTGCCTAATTTGGATAAAGTATGCAAAAGTTATTTAAAATCTGAAATCAATTTGAAATTTGAATTTATTTAATCAGATTTGAATTTGAAAACAGCCCTGAAACGTTTTACACCTGGCCAGCCTATCCCGAGCCATGATGGGCCTGGTCATCTTCTGGCCCACAGGGCGCTGTCTTCGAGCCAAAGATTGCGGGCCTACGTATGCCATTGCTCGAAATAAGCAAGATTGCTTGATTCCACAGGACCTTTTGCAAAGTTGCAACAGACACGACAACAATGGCTGTCGTCACCGCGGGGAGGGTTTGCAAAGGACAGGGGCCTCGCTGCCACGCGGCCAGGGGTGGACCGCGGTTGGTTCACGCAGGGGAGCCTTTTGCAAGATTGCTACGGACGATGACTGGGGCCTCAAGGACTACGGGTTGACAAAACAGAACCGGAGGGGGTTTCGCAAAGGTGGGGCGACTGGGATCTTCCCCGCGCTCGACGCTACGCGGCGCTGGGCGGTAGAGCAGGGCTCAACTCGATTCGAGGCTCGCTGCGCGGTGCCATCAAGGGCGGCCGCGTCGTTTCCGAGGTCGCCATGGCTAGGTAAGGTGATGAGCTGGCGAGCAAGCGACGTTGATTTACAACCACCGCCAAGACCGAAGGTGTTCGACGGCGACTCGAGCAACTGTGAAGCAATCAACGACGGACCTTGTCCGGGGGTTCAGGGGCGACCATGAGCGTGACGGTGTGCTCAAACGGTGGGCGAGGCGATCTCCCGCGGCGGCGGGCGCCCGTCGATCTAGGGTTCGGGCGGCTGCAGCGTGCGCGGCGCTGGCCTCCTCGCCGGGCGGGTATCATGGGCTCTGGGCTGCCCGGTCCTCCTCGACAGCCACTGCCCTTCTCCGGCTAGCGCAGAGGCAGGTGGTAGACGGCGACGTCGGGTGGTGGCGAGGGGAGGGGAGATGCAGGCTGCTCGGGTGGATCCGGGGTTTCTGGAGAGGCAGAGGGTGGTGGGGAGGATAAGAAGGAGGAGGCACGGCAGGTCATGGGGAAGGGTAGCTGCGGGGTGTGGCTTGGTCACCCTCTCCTCTCACGTGATCGCATGGGCTGTGGTGGCGGGCCGAGCCGGGAGGTGAGAGGGGAGGTCAAGGTGTGGCCTGGCAGCTTAGGCTGAAGCGGCCAAGGAGGGCAGGTGGTAGAGAGGAAAGATAAGAGGGGGAAGGGGCCACTCGGCTAGGGTTTAGAGGGATGGGCATGGTCGGGTGTGGGGGTAGCTAGGTGGGTCCCTGGTCGGGTGGGGCCTGCAGGGAGCTGGGTAGGCGCATGGCATGGTTGGCTAGGTGAGAGGGACATGGGGGCAAGCTAGATAGGAGGGAGGGTACTTAGGGTTTAGCTAGGAAGAGGGGTAGATTAGGGGTTGTTTGAGGGGAGAGAAAGAGAGGATGAGGGGGTATGGTGGCCATGCTAGGGAGAAAAGAAAAGGGAAGGGGTAGGTTTAGTTTGGGGTTTTGTTTAGAGGTAGAGGTAGGATAGGAATTATTTTGGGTAGATGTAAAATAGTGTTTAGTTTTAGGATAGGGATAAATTAGGGTTTAGGTGGAGGATAGTTTTGAATTACGGTTTTTGGTTTAGGGAAAAGAGAGATGGCAAGGGTAGGTGAAAACTTGATAAGAGGGGTAAGAAAAGAAAAGGAGGTGTTTTACATTAGATCATGCATGCTTCACTTGCAACATACTGATCAAGGGGAAAAGAAAGAAAAGGATAGGGGAAGGTGATTAAAAGATGGGGAAGGTTTTATTTGGCCCAAGCATGATTCCAACAAAACCAAGCAAGGGACAAGAAAGGTGGGTTTAGCTTAGCATGCCCATTAGCACAAGTGGGTACATAGGCCATGGGGTAGCTAAAGGCAAAAGTGAGGGAGGTTTACACTACCTACCAAGAGCAAGCAAGGAAGGAGTGAATCATATAGAATTCCAACAAAACCAAATCCAGAAAAAGGGTGTTTAGATGGCCCATGCAAGACAATTAATGCCAAGTGGATATATTGTGAAAAACAACATGATTCCATGTGGCTTAACCCTGCATGCACAAAAGGTGGCAAAGGCCAAGCAAAAGAATATGAGTGGATCCAACCAACAACATGGCTAGGATAACTCAATAAAAGCCAAGCCCTATTATTGGATGGTGGAATTATAAGGTGGTGAAAGATAAGGTGGTGGAGTCAAAGAGAGATGCCCCAACTCAACTTGGGCATTTAACAATTTAGTAAGAACCAAATACAATATCAAGAAGCAACTACAATTAATCATGCACATGAGATAAGAAGCAAACAAGAAAAGGTTTTATATGATGCTCAAATGCAAGGGACATGATGACATGAGCATGATATGATGATGATGCAGCAATTATATGTTGAAGTGGCCCATTTTATTATTAAACTTAGTAGCACGTGGGGTTAGACAACCGGGATGCTACAACTCTCCCTGACTAAACAGGAATCTCGGCCCGAGATTCTAGGAAGAAGAAGAAGAAGACACAAAGAGAGAAGGATGGCTGGCACGGAGTTCATCTTCACGCCCCATGTTGCTTCATCAATGTAATGGTGTGACCACCGCACCTGCAGAATTTGATGGACTTGTTGCGAGTCCTAATGCTCATGGTCTCAAGAATTTTGTGGGTGCTCTGATAAGAGAGAGATCTTCTTGGAGGTCTATTAGCTCATGATCCACGGTCTTGCCGGGGTCTTTGAAGCACTTTGAGCCGAGAGATGTGGAAACATCATGGACTTTGAGTTTTTCCTAAGCTCGAAAGTATAAGCAACTTCTCCTCTTCTATCACGATCTTGAAAGGACCGGCGTATCTAGGAGCCAACTTTCCTTTGATACCGCGGTGTTCCTCTCATGGGAGTGACACGAAGGTAGACGAGATCACCAGGGCATATGCCATATCTGTGTGCTTCGTCATAGTTGCTCTTCCGACTCGAAAGCAATCTTCGTGTTCTCCGTAACGATATGCACCTTCTCCTCTCGCTCGAGTCACAATGTCGTGGCCAAACCAGATTCTTTTCTCCGCACCGACCAACCAATCGGAGTTCTGACTCCTCACCATAGAGAGCTCAATGGTGCCATCTTCGCACTCTTCCGAAGCCGTTGTTGTAGGAGAATTCAAAGATATGGAAGGCATTCTTCCCACTTCATGCCAAACGAGATGACGAAGTCTAAGCATGTCCTCGAGAATCGATTGATCCTTCCACTTGTCCTTGCGATCGAGGGTGGTAAGCAAGGTCAAGTTCAACTGCTCCCAAAGCTTTTGGAAACCTCCCGTAACTTTGAGGTGAAGATGCCCACTGGCCCGAATCGATTTCCAAAGTGGAACCCCATACAAAGAGACAATCCTGTTGATATAGAGCTCACCAACCAAGTCCGTAAATTGTTTCTTTGATCGAAGAAGTGTGCCACTTTGAAAGCCTGTCGATGACAACAAAATTGCATTGTTGCCTCTTCGACCTAGAAAGCCCGTGATGAAGTCCATCTCAACTTTCCCACTTCCACTGAGGTTGCAATGGTCAGAGAAGACCAAATGGTTTCTGGCGAACAGCCTTGATTTCGCGGGCATATCACATTCGAGACGACGGCACAATACCTTTTCAACCTGTGCCACCAAGATTGTGTTTTCAAGTCCATATACATCTTTGTGCTGCCGTGATGGATAGAAAGGACCGAATCATGTGCCTCCTTGAGCAATTGATCTCGACCCGTAGTTTGGAACAAACATCCGTGATCAAAGAAGAGCGGCCTCGATCATCAACATGGAAGGATTCGTTTGGAGTGCCAAGTTTAGCGATGAGCTTGGTGTGATCACCACTACGACGACCGAATCTGTTCTTCCAAGAGAGGAGTAGCCGTAGGTTCAGAGATGCCCTTGTTCCACAATTTCCAAATTCAACACGGAATTCTCGACAAGAGAGGTCGCCTTCTACCATGAGGTTGTTGACATAAGCTTTACTACTAAGCGATCTCGCCATGACGCTTGCTTTTCCCGAGTGTAGTTGATGGTCACATCAAAGTCATTGATGGCTTTAATCCATCTCCTTTGCCAAGATTGAGATCCGTTGAGTGAAGATATACTTCAAACTCTTGTGGTCCGAGAAGATCTCACAACGGTTCCTAAGCAAGTAGTGCCTCCATAGCTTCAAAGCAAAGACCACCGCCGCTAGCTCAAGGTCATGTGTGGGATAGTTACCTCATGTGTCTTCAACCGACGAGGCATAAGCAACCACCTGTCTCTTGCATAAGGACTGCACCTAATCCTTGCAAAGAGGCATCGTAAGATCCGAAAAGGCTTGGATGTATCCGAGGAACCAAGACAAGGTGGAAGTGAGCTTCGCTTTGAGTGTCTCAAAGCCTTCTTGGCAAGGTGTGTCCACAGATACTTTGCTTTTCTTGAGGAGATCGTAAGAGGCTTTGCTATCTTCGGAAGTTCTACAAAACGACGACAATAGCTAGCTGCGAGAAAACTCCGTGACCTCTCGACATTAGCAGGAGGAAGCCATTCAACTATTGTCTTCACTCGCTCGGTCGGGACCGCAATGCCCTTGGCAGAGATAACATGCCCCGTAGGTTACTGTGCAACCGTAACTCACACTTTGAGAACTTGCATACAAGCGTTCTCACGAAGCTTGTTCAGACACACCTCAAAGTGCTCTTCATGCTCCTCCTTGACTTGGAATAGACAGAATATCATCCAGATATACCACCACAAACTTGTCCAGTACTCCATGAAAACGGAGTTCATCACCGAGAAGGTAGTAAAAGCAGGAGACCAAAGACATGACTGTACTCATACAGGCCATAGCGAGTGGTGAAAGCTGTTTTGGCACATCCTCTTTAAGTAATTTTGATTTGGTGATAACCACTTCTCAACTGCTTAGAGAACACCACAGCCTCGCGTAATGATCAAATAGATCATTTATCCGAGGAAGAGGATATTTGTTCTTTATGGTTTTAGTATTTAGAGCCCGTAGTCAACACAGAGCCCATCGGTTCTCGCCACGCTTCTTCACGAAGATTGTTGACTACCCAAGAAGAAGTGCTATGCTGAATGAAACCCAACTTCTTGTTCATCGTTGTCGCTTGAGTTCACCACTGTATGACCCATTTTATATGGCCTCTTGAGATAGGAGCCGCTCCAGTTCAAGCTCGATCACGAATTCAACTCGCGATCCTGAGGCATACCGCAACTCTTCGTGAAAACATCCGGAACTCACAGACCACCGGTAATTTTCTCGATAGCTTCCATGGCATCATCATTCGTAGCCAAGGAATAGAGCGGACATCCCGGAGTCGACTTGGAGAAAAGACTGATGGCCTTCGTGGATCTTCGTAGATACCGAAATGCTCAAAGACAATCAATCACAATGCATTTGCTTGCCAACCAATCCATGCCCAAGATGACATCACGTCGAGTTGCCCGTAAGAATTAAAGAAGCCAAGAATGAAGAACCACCAATCTCGACTTGATTGCCATGATCGATCTTAGATGTTACTATATTTGCTGGTGGAGAAAGAACCATTAACCGCTTTTGAAGAGGACCATGACTAGCTCGCTCGCTAGCAAACTTGTGAGACACAAAAGAATGCGGAAACCAGAATCAAAGAGAACTCGTGGCAGGAACCGAGTTAATCGAGAGCATACCCATGACGACTCCAAAGCAAATTTCAGCTTGAGAGGCGGACGTAGCTAGTTCGAATGAAATCGCACCCTGCTTAGTGTTGATGTTGAGAGCCCGAGGCGGTGGTGCGAACCGAGAGAGCTTGTTGCATCTTGGCTGGGGTTGAGGGAGAGTTTGTTCTTCAATGACAGCCCAGTGCTGGGATGTCCAGATTCCACACGTGGCAAGCACCGCGAGGACGTGGAGTGAGAAGCCAGACTCCGCCAGCGCCCAGGGTGGTCACAGCCCGGGAGCCGCAGGTGAAGTTTGATGGCTCTGGCGTGAAGCTCAGATCTTGGTGGAGCCGGAGCGACGGTGGGTGTTAGGAACCTGCATACCGCTTAGAAGGAGTTGCCATTGTCGAACTTGATGCATCCTGCTATGTTTTTGGACCTCAACATCCGCTTACTAGCCTCCTGTAGTGCTATATGCCGCAGCCTGGTGAAGGTTGCCGGTCTTGCATGCGTGAGTGCATACTTGATCGACGATTGAGCCCTTGCTCAATCGCTCGCTTTTTTCTTGGTCATCGACACCTTATCACCACCATAGCGAGACAAGTTCATGAAATTCTGATGTAGGTGTTGACGTTATCACCGGCTCGTTCTTTCAAGTTGAGGAAAGATC